>CAUYLG010076544.1:0-14176 GCA_963573385.1 Cacajao melanocephalus
GCACCGAGCTGGTCTGGCTGCGTTTTCTCATGGCTCAATAACAAGAAGCAGATAAGCCAGGAATTTATTGCTGTAACTGAATACAGAGAGAAGGTTGGAGATAATTCCACCAGACTAACTCAAAGTGTTACAATTTTCTTAGTGTTTATACAGGTTGGGGTTGTGTGCCTATGTGTAACATAGCATTAGCCTAAGTTTATTGATAATTAATTTTGTTTCAACTAGAAGGTCAGAGGCAAAGAAAATGCTTGCTAAGTCCGATTAAGCTGTGAGGGCTTTAGTACCTTCAAGACCTGTCTACTGTGGTACCAGAGTGATTATTTCTATCGTATCTCCTTTACAGCTTGGTCTGGAGAGCTGCCTTAGACTCTCTGATAAATCTACTCAAACAGCTGCCTCTGTTAGCTTGACTCATCTCAGATTTTGTCGACCTGAGACTGGTCCTGGCACTAGGAATGTAAGGCTGTCTCTATTATTTTGATTTGCTCCAACAAGGGAGAAGCCCATGCAAGACTCCTGCTGATCTTATGTTTCATTTCTAGCTTTGATGTCTAGGCACCGATTTCCCTAGGTTTAACTATTTTCTCATGTTAAAGCAGCTCTGTGGAAATTTGTCTGTGTAACTGGAGTGCTATGCAGGCCTCTCTGTGTGATTGTCAGGGAGAAATGGCCTGCCACAATCCCAGCACTTGGGAATCCGAGGCAGGCAGATCACATGAGGCCAGGAGTTCAAGACCAGCCTGGCCAACATGGAGAAACCCCATCTTTACTAAAAATACAAAAAACTTACCCAGGTGTGGTGGCACATGCCTGTAATCCTAGGTACTCAGGAGGCTGAGGCATGAGAATCATTTGAACCCAGGAGGCGGAGGTTGAAGTGAGCTGAGATTGCACCACTGCACTCCAGCTTGGGTGACAGATTAAAACTCTGTCTCCCCCCAAAAATGATTTCTCCATTTCTCTCAATAGTCTTTTCTGATAGATGTATTAGTCTATTTTCACACTGCTAATAAAGATATACCCAAGACTGGGAAGAAAAAGAGGTTTAATTGAACTTCCAGTTCCACATGGCTGGGGAGGCCTCAGAATCATGATGGGAGGTGAAAGACACTTCTTACATGATGGCAGCAAGAGAAAATGAGAAAGAAGCAAAAGCAGAAATCCCTGATAAAACCATCAGCTCTCATGAGACTTACTCACTACCATGAGAACAGTATGGGGGAAACTGCCCTCATGACTCAAATTATCTCTCACTGGGTCCTTCCCACAACATGTGGGAATTATAGGAGTACAATTCAAGATGAGATTTGGGTGGGGCACAGCCAAACCATATCATTCCACCCTTTACCCCTCCAAATCTCATGTCCTCACATTTCAAAGCCAATCATGACTTCCCAACAGTTCCCAAAGTCTTGACTCATTTCAACATTAACCCCAAAAATCAACAGTCCAAAGTTTCATCTGAGACAAGGCAGGTCTCTTCCACCTATGAGCCTGTAAAATCAAAAGCAAGTTAGTTACTTCCTAGATATGATGGGGACACAGGTATTAAGTAAATATAGTCATTCCAAATGGGAGAAGTTGGCCAAAACAAAGGGGTTACAGGGGCCATGCAAGTCTGAAATTCAGCAGGGCAGTCAAATTTTAAAGCTCCAAAATTATTTCCTTTGATTCTATGTCTCACATACAGGTCACGTTGATGCAAGAGGTAGGTTCCCTTAGTCTTGGGCAGCTCCACCCCTGTGGCTTTGCAGGGTACAGCCCCCCTTCTGGCTGCTTTCTCAGGCTGCTGTTGAGTGCCTGTGGCTTTTCCAAGTAAACAGTGCAAGCTGTCAGTGGATCTACCATTCTGGGGTCGGAGGACAGTGGCCCTCTTCTCACAGCTCCACTAGGTGATGCCCCTGTAGGGACTCTGTGTGAGGGCTCCGACCCCACATTTCCCTTTCGTACTGCCCTAGCAGAGGTTCTCCATGAGGGCCCCACCCCTGCAGCAAACTATTCCCTGGACATCCAGGCATTTCCTTACATCTTCTGAAATCTAGGTGAAGGTTTCCAATCCTCAATTTTTGACTTCTGTGCACCCACAAGCTCAACACCAAACGGAAGTTGCCAAGGTTTGGGGTTTGCACCCTTTGAAACCATGGGCTGAGCTGTACCTTGGCCCCTTTTGGCAATGGCTGGAGCAGCTGGCATACAGGGCACCAAGTCCCTAGGCTGCACACAGCACTGGGACCCTGAGCCCAGCCCATGAAACCAGTTTTTCCTCCTAGGTTTCTGAGTCTGTGATGGGAAAGGCTGCCATGAAGACCTCTGACATGCCCTGGAGACATTTTCCCCGTTGTCTTGGGGATTAACATTTCGCTCCTTATTACTTAGGCAAATTTCTGCTGCCAGCTTGAATTTCTCCTCAAAAACTGGATTTATCTTTTCTACTGCATCATCAGGCTGCAAATTTTCCAAACTTTTATGCATTGTTTCCCTTTTAAGACAGAATGCTTCTAACAGCACCCAAGTCACCTCTTCAATGCTTTGCTGCTTAGAAATTCCTTCTGCCAGATATCCTAAATCATCTCTCTCAAGTTCAAAGTTCCACACATCTCCAGGGCAGGGGCAAAATGCCACCAGTCTCTTTGCTAAAACATAACAAGAGTCACCTTTGCTTCAGTTCCCAACAAGTTCCTCATCTCCATCTGTTACCACCTCAGCCTGGACCTTATTGTTCATATTACTATCAGCATTTTTGTCAAAGCCATTCAACAAGTCTCTAGGAATGTCCAAACTTTCCCACATTTTCCTGTCTTCTTCTGAGTCCTCCAAACTGTTCCAATCTCTGCCTGTTACCCAGTTCCAAAGTCACTTCCACATTTTCAGGTATCTTTTCAGCAATGCCCCACTCCACCGGTACCAATTTACTGTATTAGTCCATTTTCATGCTGCTGATAAAGTCATACCCCAGACTGGAAAGAAAAAGAGGTTTAATTGGACTTACAGTTCCACATGGCCGGGGAGGCCACAGAATCATGGTGGGAAGTGAAAGACACTTCTTACATGGTGGCAGCAAGAGAAAATGAGGAAGATGCAAAAGCAGAAATCCCTGATAAAACCGTCAGCTCTCATGAGGCTTATTCACTACCATGAGAACAGTATGGGGGAAACTACCCCCATGATTTAAATTATCTCCCACTGGGTCCCTCTCACAACATGTGGGAATTATGGGAGTGCAATTCAAGATGATATCTGGTTGAAGACATGGAGCCAAAGCATATTACTAGCCCATTAACTTGAAGCTCTAAGAGTGGTTCTCAACTCAAAATCCAAGGCAGGGGTGGTGGGAAAGGGGAGGGTAACCAGGTCCTGCAGTAAGAACTGCAGCTGTAGGTTCCTGAAGCCTTCAAAAGTCTGAAGAAGCAAAGGTAGCTAAGGGAAGACTGACCTTAGATGCCAAGCCCCGGACACAGTTGCTGCTGTTCTGAGAAAACGACATCACACAGGACATAAAGTCTGCAGTGCAGCAGTTTGTATCCTGGCCCTGCCCGCTGTCACCACAGTCACCCATTCCCATTCAGCCTAATTACTCCAAACCAGAAAAGAGAGGAGGAAAATGATTCAAGGAGAATTAAGTAAACTTATTTATGGTTTTGCCTGTAAGAAGGAAGCAAAATTACCTACCAACAAAACTATCCAGACTCTTCCTCCTTTAGTCAAACGTGTTGAGAAAGCAGTCTGATTAAGCATTGTGTTTTGGTTGAGATTCTTTTGGTTAGGCCAGGTGCAGTAGCTCACACCTGTAATCCCAGCACTTTGGGAGGCCAAGGTACACAGAGTGCTGGAGTCTAGGAGTTCAAGAGCAGCCTGGGCAACATACCAAGACTCCATCTCTACAAAAAATACAAACAAAATTAGCCCGATGTGGTGGTGTGTGCTTGTAGTCCCAGCTACTTGGGAGGCTGAGGTGGGAGAATCACCTGAGCCCCAGGAACTCAAGGCTGCAGTGAGCCATGATTGCACCACTGCATTCCATCCTGAGTGACAGATCAAGACCCTATCTCAAAAACAAAGATTCTTTGGTTCTGAATAACAAAAATCCATTTGAGCTAGCTTAAACAAAGTAGGAAAATGAATAATATGGACATGAATATCTTACAGAACCCATGATCAGGGAGAAGGTATGTCAGGAACTGGAAAACCCACAGAAACCAAATCAGCCATTTCTTGTTTTTTTTTCTCACTCTGGGATCACAAAAGACTCTTCCCTCTGCTTCCCTCTCCATTGCTCTTCCACTCTTCTCTCTCCACAGATGGGCTTTTTCTGCCTCCCTCTAATGAGTAGGTAGTGTGAGGCAGGAAGGATTCTCAAAGAGATTACTGAGGGCTAGGCATCAGTCCCCCAAAATAGTTAATCCATGTCATTGCCCCATAATACGGCCCCATGATACGTATGGCCACCTTTTCATTCTGCCACTCTTGCTGCTCTGTTCCCTTAACTCCTATGACCTCAGACTGTTCAAAATGACTATAGTCTGGCCCTTTATTCATGGCTTTTCTTATCTGAGAAAGTATCATTTGTTACTAGAACTTTCTAACAAATACTAAAATCATTATTTTTTCCAGAGTTGTTTTCTTCTTCCCAGATGCCTGAACAGGTGTCTCCAAACTCCTAATGCATATTCACTCTAAACCCTGGGAACTGAGTCAGTGGTCCTGGGGCCATTTTAGTTAAGGCTAAGATATTAATGTAATAATAACAATAATAATGGGAAAAGGAAGGAAAGAAGAAGAGAAAGTGGATATGGAAGAGGAGCTAGCAATTAATGAACATTTACAACTGCCAGGGATTGTAATAAACGTCTTAGGGACTCAGTGGCCAGTCCCTTCCTCCAGCAATTTAGACACACTGGTAGCTCTAATTTTATTACACACCCACATTCAGGATCACTGCTCTTCCCTTGAAGTCTCTGCAAATGGCTTGGTTTCATTGCATAAAATATTTCTGATTATTTTCATTTACACAAATAGCTTTCATTTGTACCTAATCACTATAGAGCACAAAGATGATTATGTGTTGATTAACTTTGCTTTAAGATTAATTTCAACATTAAACTCTGCCCATTATTTTAGGCTTCTTAATTTGTTGTGTGTACAGAATTGATTGTACATTCAAACTTAAACATAATTAGAGAACACACCGTATCCTGGAATATTAGGCTACAATACAGATGGCACACAAGTCCTTCCACAAGCAGTAGAAATACTAGAATATTCTGAACAATTAACCTTAAGATATCTGAATATATTTTTTTTTGAGACAGGGTTTCACTCTGTCACCCAGGCTGGAGTACAGTAACCCCATCTCTGCTCACTGCAGTCTCTGCCCCACCAGGCTCAAGTGTCAGTCTTCCTACCTCAGCCTCCTGAGTAGCTGGCACCACAGGCACACACCACCACACCTGGCAATTTTTTTGTATTTTTAGTAGAGATGGAATCTTTGCCTTATTTCCCAGGCTAGTCTCAAACTCCCGATTTCAAGCTGTCCCCTCGCCTCAGCTTCCCAAAGTGCTGAGGTTACAGGCATGAGCCATAGCACCTGCCCCTGAATATAATTTTGAAGCGGAAAAAATTAATTAGAGTCATGGAGGCATACAATATGGTCTAGTTGTATTTTAAGGTGCTAAACACAGAGGTGGGCAGCAAGATACTGTAGAGGAGTGCTGGTACTAACGTCAAATGCCATGGCCAGCCTGCCTGTAACATTACTAGCTATGTTACCTTAGGGAAGTGGGGATGTGGGCCTGTATAGGGGAAACTAACATTTGTTGTATATACTATTATAAATACTAGAACTGTCAAATACTTTAGTAATAGTAGTGGTAGTAATGAGAAGAATCATCTAAAAACCCAGATAGCTAGCATTTACTAAGGTCTTTGTGTATGCCATTGGTACGGTTTGGGTGTGTGTCCCCGCCCAAATCTCATGTCAAATTGTAATCCCCAGAGTTGGAGATGGGGCCTGGTGGGAAGTGATTGGACCATGGCGGCAGATTTCTCCTTTGATAAAGATTCTCACCTCTGCTACTTCTTGTAATAGTGAGTGAGTTATCATGAGATCTGCTTGTGTAAAAGTGTGTAGCACCTCCTGTCTCTTTCTCTTCCTCTCGCTCCGGCCATGTAAGGTGTGCCTGCTTCCCTTTTGCCTTCCGCCACGATTGTAAGTTTCCTGAGGCCTCCCCAGCCATGCTTCCTGTACAGCCGGCAGAACCATGAGCCAATTAAACCTCTTTATAAATTACCCAGGATCGGGCATTTCTTTATAGCAGTGTGAGGATGGACCAGTACAGCCATGCAATATCCTATTTAATCCTCAAAATAACCCTAAGGGAAGCTGTCACAATCCTTATTTTACAGGAAAGGAAAGCAAAGCTCCAAGATGCTAAGTAACTTGACTAAGGTCACGTTGATAAATCACAGATGGTCTAGATTTGAATCCAAATCTGCTGGGCATCAAATCTTCAGTCTTTCCAGTTCTTCTAGGTTATCTCCCAGGTTAAGTCATCCCTAAACTCCCAGAATCTGCTTCCTCATTTATCAAGTTGTATAAAAATATTTTACTTAAAACCAAAGATCTTTTCGTGGCTCAAAAAGATCACGTACCTGAAATAGCATATACTGTAAAATACTAGCAAATGTAAACTTGCTAAAGAATTAGAAAATTTGCCTGTTTTCCTTGAGGCAAATAGGTACAGGTTCCTCCCTTCCTCTTTCTCTCCCCCACTTCCTTCCTGACACCCTGCCTTCCTGCCTTCTTTTCTGTTCTCCCCCTTCCTTTCCTTTTGTCCCTCTTTTTGTTCTCCTCTGCTTTCTTTCCATCCTGCAACAAATTCGTCCCCACCCCCACCCCTGCCTGGTTTGGGAAAGAATTAACCAGAGAGCCCAGGAGAGTGTGCATTTTAATTAGTAATCTATGATTCACTGGGAAATGGCTTTGTTACTCTGAAGACAGAGGAGACGTGGATTTTCTCTTTTGCCCAGAGCTGGCTGCACACCTAGCAGGGGCTCCCGGCACAGTTGCTAAGTGATGAATGATACCATACCCAGGTAGGTTATTCACTGGATAAATATGAGCAATTTCTTTTTATGGGATCATCTTCATGCTGAGTCTTGGGCACCAACCTGAATTCTCCTACTAAGAAACTGGACATCTGCCCTTGATAAGGTGTAGTGGATAAGGCATAGTGCCTGTGATCTGAAGATCTAGATCTGAGTCTCAGTTGTGACACTTTTTTTGCTGTGTTACCTTGAGAAAGTTATTTACCCTCTCTGAGCCTCAATTTTCTCACTAAAAGGGGATCACGGTACCAACATGTGTTAAATGAGTATTAAATGAGATAATAGGTACTTTGTAAACAATATATAATTAATCATGAATCTCAGTTTTGATTATAATTATGTTTTTTTCCAGTAATGGAAAGAGGGCAGGGATAAAAGGCAGTGGGCTGAGCTTCTGAAAACTCTCATGAGTAGGACTTATAGAGAGTTCACCTGGTTCCTTCTAGGAGTTCACTCACAGCCTTATCATTCTCATTATTTAGAAAAACAAGCACAGATGTCACGTATTACAACTTGCAGAGAACACACCTGCCCCTGAGACAGAGCAATCATGATGATGGTGGGCAGATGGGGTAAATTCCGGGGAACTGGGATTCCTTGTGGGAATGGAGGCCATTTCCCCACAGGTGACTCACAATGGCTGAAGAAGGGAAAGGCAAGTATTTACTAGACACAATTAGCAATCACCCTACAACCCTAGCTCATGTGAACTCCACCACCCTGAAAGCTGTTGCCTTTGCATAGTGTCCCCCACCTTATCTCCATTCCCAACTGCCCAGATACACAATTAGCAATCACCCCACAACCCTGGCTCATGTGAACCCCACCACCATGAAAGCTGTTGCCTTTGCATAGTGTCCCCTACCCCATCTCCTTTCCCAACTGCCCAGACACTCATTCTAACCTGCTTTCAGGAGGCAGAAACGTGGGTGGGAGGGAGATATCTCATGAGGTTTGCCCAGGGACACTCCTGCCCCTGACCATGAGGGCAGGCTCCTACCTCCTCCTCCTTGGGTCCAGCTCTGGGCCACACTCACATGAAAAGGGAGTGTGATCCTTGAGCACCCTGAATGTGGTGTTGGAAGATGGGACCCACATGAAGACTCTGCCACAAAAGCGCTGTATAACTCAAGGCAAATCGCTCAATCTCTCTGAGCTTCAGCTTTCTCCACAGTAAAATGGAGATACTAATATTCGCTCTGACTTCTTCACGTTGCTGATGTGAACATCAAATTTAAAAACAAACAAAAATCATGATGACTAAAATGCTGTTTAAATGTTTAGTTTTAGGAGAACAATGAAACAGTTAAGAGGAATATGCTAGACATACACATAGCAACGCGGCTGAATCTTAAAACCATGGTCCTGAATAGAAGACAAGAAACATAATGAGCTGTATCACAACCCTATTCACATGAATTAAAAATCCACTCCCACAAAACAAGTATACGTGCTTTTCAATATTCAACATTAAACAAAACAGTGATGGGATTAGGGAATGGGATAAAGGAGTGAATGAATAAAAGAATGAATGGATGGCAGAGGTCTTGCATGGACGAATGGTGACACTGTGACATAAGATGAGGGGTAGAATAATCCTGTGTACCTGAGATCCAAGAAAAATGTTTGTTATTATTAAGCATCAGCTTTGTGAAGTGGGGGAACTGACCACACTTTCTTCTGCGGTGTAGTCATTCCTTGATCCATTTATTCAACAAGTGTTGGCTGGGTCCTGACGTAGTGGCTCATGCATGTAATCCTAGCATTCTGGGAGGCCAAGGCAGGAGGATGCTTAAGCCAAGGAGTTTAAGACCAGCCTGGGCAACATAGAGAGACCCCTCTCTACAAAAGTAAAAGAATTAGCCAGACATAGCAGCTCGTGCCTGTGATTCCAGCTACTTGGGAGGCTGAAGCAGGAAGCTCTCTTGAGCCCAGGAGTTTGAAGTTGCAGTGAGCCATGATTACACCACTGCACTCCAGCCTGAGTGACAGAGGGAGACCCTGTCTCTAAAAATATAAATAAATAAACTGGTTGAACATCTGCAACAGGCCAAACTGTGCTGAGTACCAGCATAAGCTTCCCCCAAAAAACATGTCCCGCCTTTGTTTACAGACAAGGAAACAAATGATCACAGTATGGTATGATAGTGTCTGACAAAGGTGAGGACAAAGAAACCCAGAGGAAAGGTCCCTCGCCCAGCCTGGGGGAGAAAGAGGAGGCTGTGTAAGCTCAGGCTGGAAGAAGGAGGCTTGAGCTGTGCTCAAGTTATGCGTATGGGTCAATCTGGTGAAGAAGGCAGGGTTGAAGACCTGAGGTACAGTAAACAGCAAGTTCAACAGCACCGATACATAAAGCAGCAAGCGGCTCAGTGCAGGCCAACATGGGCTGTCCCATGGAGGCACCTGGGGAGGCTGAGGCCAGAGATGCAGTCCACTCTGAAGGGTCTTCAAGACCAAGACAGGGACTTCAGAGATTCCCTAAATGCAGGGAGCCGATGTGGTTTTTATCCAGGAGAACATCACACCCAGATATGCATCTTTAGTAGCCACCAAGGGTGCAAGGTGGAGATGGGTTAATGGAGAGAATCTTGGGGGTGAGGCCATTCAGGAGGCTGCATGAGCACTGGAGGTCTGAACTAAAGCAGTGGATGGAGTCTGAACTTGGTGGATGGAGAGAAGAGACTGAGGCTGTGAGACAGTAAGAGGTAGAGTCCAAGGTTATGTTGACTGGTGTATGACTGGACATGGAGTAGAAAAGGGGTAAGAGAAGGTCAGAGATAATGCCCATGTTCCGGACTCAGAAATCAGAGTAGCTGACCATGTCATTCTCCAGAAAATGACATCTAGGAGGAGGGACAGCCTTGGGTAAAGGGGCATGGGATGCGGAAGGTGGTTGTGCACACATACATAACTCGGTAGAGGGCCCTGGATGGAAATATCTACATTTGGCAGCTCTGCCATATAAAACCATGGGAAGAGATGATACATCTGGAAAAATTTAGAGGATGAAAAGAGAAGAGGGTCAAGAATGAACCATGCATTTAAGGGACAGGTGAAGGAATTATAACCTGCGGGAAAAAGGAAAGAAAAGACCAGAGGAGATGAGGTTAAGAATAAATGAGACCAGTGTGGTGGCACATACCTGTAATCCCAGGGCTGTGGGAGACCAAGGGATCACCTGAGGCCAGGAGTTTGACACCAGCCTAGGAACCATAACAAGATTCTGTCTCTCCAATGTGTGTGTGTGTGTGTGTGTGTGTGTCTGTGTGTGTGTGTGTTTTAATTAGCCAGGTGTGGTGGCACACACCTACAGTCCCAGCTACTTAGGAGGCTGAAGCAGGAGGATTGCTTAAGCCCAAGAGTTCAAGGCAGCAGTGAGCCACAATCACACCACTGCACTCCAGTACAAGTGACAGAGTGAGACATTATCTCAAAAAACAAGAAGTGAATCATGGAAATCAAAAAGAAGAACCATTTCAAGAAGGAGGAAGCAGGGGTCAACAGATAGTGCAAATAAGTAACATCAAGACTGTGTTGAGTATAGCAACCAAAACGCTATGGGTAACAGCAGGGAGTGCACCCACACCACCGTGGAGTGAGAAACAGAGAAAGCAGAAGCTACAGGTGCAGAGAATTTTTAGGAAAGCTGTCTGTAAAAGGAAGGAAACAGACAGAACTAGAGAAATCCAGGAAGAAATTGTTAAAGGATGAGAACAACTTGGGTAGATACAGAGGAAAGGATTTAGGAGAGAGGAAGAGATTGAAGATGTAGAAGAGAAGGGAAATTCGATGGAAGGGGGTCCTAGCGAAGGAGAGATATGAGGATGGAGGGAAATGCACAGCTGAAGGAATTCACATGGACTGAAGAAGGGACACCTCTTCCCCTGGGCACAACGAATTTTCCAGCTTTCTTAAAATAATACTCCATACATACCTCTATGCTTTCTATAAAATGAGACTAGCATCTGTTAATGAGATTATTGTAAAGCTAATTTCACTTCACTCTTTACCTCATTTCCTTTCTCCCCAACTTCCTCCAATAATGACAAGAGCGGTGAGGTGCCCTGAGAAGCAGGATTGGTGGGAGGCCAGAATCAGCAAGGGTGGGGAGAGGAAGAAAGAGTCCAGCCTGTAGTGGGACACAAGAGGCTTCAAAAACCCCTCAGAACCAAATGCCTCTGCTGAACCTCAGCAAGCTGAGAAGCCCTGTGAGCTTATGCGGAGACTGCTGGCTTCCCTAGAGTCTGTTCTAACTTTTCCCCTGGTTCCAGCTCTGGATCCACCTTACATTTTTAACTCACCCTTGCTCCTTTGGTTTGTGGGATTTTTCTTTCATTGCTGACTTCAGATTCTTGGCTCCTTCTCAAGAGTTTTGCCTTGTGTTCAACTCTTTGATATGCTAGCTTTTGACTACCTTGGGTAAAAATCATGTACTTATGCTCCTCCTCCTCATTCAAAAGGGAATTCGAGGGTTGACAAGGGGTTCATAAAAAGGGATTTTTGTCGTTGTGCACACATTTACAGAGTGTATTTACACAAGCCTAGACGGTACAGCCTACCACCACACACCTAGGCTACAAACTTGTACTGCATGTTACCATACCAAGTGCTGCAGGCAATTGTAACACTGTGGTATCTGCGGATCTAAACATACCTAAATGTAGAAACTGTACAGTACAAGTATGGTATAAAAGATAAAACTTTACACCTACATAGGGCCGTTACCATGACTGGAGCTTGCAGGATGGCAAGTTGCTCTGGGTCAGTGTGTGAGCCCTGAGTGAATGTGAAGATCCTACAAGGATTAGAAACACTGTACGCTTAGGCTATGCCAATCTATTCTAAAATTTTCTTTCTTCAATGATAAATTACCCTTAGCTTACTATGCGTTTTTACTTTATATACTTTTTTTTTAAGTACAAATTGGGAAATATGATTCTTTTGTTTTAAATAAATACTTAAACGCGACTTGGGTCCTACGAGCATCTGGACTCTAGGTCTGAGCATCGGAGTGTCTCGCCTGTGGGCCGGCAAGGACGCCATGGTTCCCTCCCCACCAAGACATGGAATTGAGTGTCAATGGTTGGATCACAACGCACCCCTTTCCTAGAGCCTTCCCTGGCTGTCTGCTGGCAGGATCCGGCTGGGAAAAAGACGAATTTCTTGAAGGTCGATGATCTACATGGTTGAGGATTCTAGTGGTTCTCTTGGTTCCCGTGGTGTGTATGGAGGAGGCTGAGGCCCTTAGACGACCTTCTTCAGCTCGTGGTACCAGCACGAAGGCGCCCCCCATGCCCCGGAGGACGCTGGACCACGCACCCTTGAAGAAGGCCTTGCCCCCCTCCTCTCTGAAGGTCTTCCTCCAACAGTCGATGGTACCCGTGTACGTGACGTCAGTTCCTTTGCGCCCCGACTGCATCATCATCCGCCGCCACGCCGTGTGGAAGGGGTAGGAGACCACACTGGCCACAGCCGTCAGGGTCTGCGCGATCATGCAGCTCACCACGATGTGTGTATTGTTGGAGTCAGGGAGCACGGCCTTGACCGTATCGTACACGCCAAAGTAGGCGGCCCGGTAGATGATGATGCCCTGCATGGAGACGCTGAAGCCCTGGGACAGGCCGCGGACGCCGTGGGACTTGGTGATCTTCTCCAGGCAGTCTCCCAGGCCTCGGAACTCACACTCCGTGCCTGACTTTCCCACGTCGGCTACCCTGCAGGTTCTGGCAAAATCCAGGGGGTACACGAAGCAGAGGGAGGTCGTGCTGGCCGCACCGCCAGAGGCCAGGTTGCCCGCAACGTACCTCCAGAACTGCGTGTGCTTGTCCATGCCTCCCAGGAAGATCTGCTTGTTCTTATGCTTGAAGGTGAAGTTGAGGGCTTGCGTGGGGAAGTAGCGGATGACGTTGGCCAGGTTGCCCTCCAGAAGGACAGCACGCCCTGCTCCTTGGGGATGCGGACGATGCAGTCCGCCATCCCCTTGTACTGCTTGTCGGCAGCAATCTGCTCGCTGGCGTGCTGGACCTGCTGCAGCAGCTTGACCCGCTTGATCCGGACCATGGCCATTTTGGAGATGGCTACGGCGATGCCTCCTGCCAGGAAGTCTGTGGCAAAGGAGATGGCCTGTTCCGTCATGGTGGCAAGGCAGGCAGAGGAGTGGGCTGACAGCAGGAGAGCGGGCACGGAGAGTAAAGAGAGGGCATCTACTTTATATACTTTTTAAATTTTTTTAACTTTTTGACTCTTGAAATAACAGCTTAAAACAAACAGATTGCACAGCTGTACCTGTATATTCTTATTCTATAAGCTTTCTTCTACTTCAAAGTTTTTAAATATTTTTACTTTGTAAATTTTTGGGTAAAAACAAAGACACAAACACATTAGCCTAGGCCTACACAGGGTCAGGATCATCAATATCACTGTCTTCCACCCACACGTCTTGTCCCACTGGAAGGTCTTTAGGGGGAATAGCACACATGGAGCTGTCATCTCCTATGATACCAAAGCCTTCTTCTGGAATACCTCCTGAAAGACCTGTCTGAAGTGAAACTGTTTTACCGTTAACTTTTTTTTAATAGGTAGAAGGCGTGTACTCCAAAACAATGATTAAAAGTAGAGTAAATACATAAGTCAGTAACACATTTATCACTATCAAGTATTACATACTGTACATAATTGTATGTGCTAGACTTTATTATTATTACACTTTAAGTTCTGAGATACCTGTGCAAAACATGCAGGTTTGTTACATAGGTATACACATGCCATGGTGGTTTGCTGCACCCATCAACCCATCATCTACATTAGGTGTTTCTCCTAATGCTGTCCCTCGCCTAGCCCCCCACTCCCCAACAGGTCCCGGTGTGTGATGTTCCCCTTCCTGTGCCCATGTGTTCTCATTGTTCAATTCTCACTTATGAGTGAGAACATGCAGTGTTTGGTTTTCTGTTCTTGTGTCAGTTTGCTGAGAATGATGGTTTCCAGCTTCATCCATGTCCCTGCAAAGGACATGAACTCATTCTTTTTTATGGCTACATAGTATTGCATGGTGTATATGTGCCACATTTTCTTT
>CAUYLG010076545.1:0-25681 GCA_963573385.1 Cacajao melanocephalus
CTGGGGTGAGTGGGGTGACTGGGGTGACTGGGGTGTCAGGGGTGACTGTGGTGTGGGTGGTGTGAGGTGGGTCTCGCGTGGATGGGATGTTTGGGGGGGATGGGGGGGGTGGGCGGTGTGGAGAGGCAGTGTGCTGGGATGGTGGGGGTGGCCAGGGAGGCTGGGGTGAGTGGGGTGAGTGGGGTGAGTGGGGTGACTGGGGTGAGTGGGGTGACTGGGGTGACTGGGGTGAGTGGGGTGACTGGGGTGAGTGGGGTGACTGGCGTGACTGGGGTGAGTGGGGTGACTGGGGTGACTGGGGTGAGTGGGGTGAGTGGGGTGAGTGGGGTGAGTGGGGTGGCTGGGGTGGCTGGGTTGACTGGGGTGACTGGGGTGAGTGGGGTGAGTGGGGTGACTGGGGTGAGTGGGGTGACTGGGGTGACTGGGGTGGCGGGGGTGTCAGGGGAGGCTGAGGTTGGCCTATCTTTCTCTTGCTTTAGCAGCTTGGGCAGTTTTGGGAGGGAGTCCAGTGAACAGCCTTGGAGAGAGGAATCGTCTACACATCCAGGACCCCAAGTCACAGCTCATTGCAGCTACTGCCAACTCTCCTGGGTGCTGCATGAGCACTGGGGGCTTGTTCTCATTAATCTTTACAAGAAATGTAAGTCTTCCTACCCCCAATTTTTTGTAATTTTTTTTACAGCGAGGAATAAAGAAGCCTGGGGTCGTTAGGGGAGATGCCCAACAACTCCTTATTTTAACTGCAAATGTTCGCCTGCTCTGTTTGGTCCCGCCCTGGCCACAGAGGGGGCGGAGCTCTACCCTGGTCAACTCTCACTTCCCAATAATCTAAAATCCTCTTGAACTTCTAAATCTCCTGCTCTTAAAGTTATTGACACCTGGCGTTGGTTTTCTTTATTTTCCGTAATTTGAGCAGAAGAAAAGAACAATGGGGCTGATGGGAAGCTTGCGAAGTGCCAGTGTCTGGGAGCGTCGCGGCCCCAGTTGGCAGAGCCGCCTGCTGAAATGTGCTCACGGCAGAGGCACGGCACCAGGGGGACCTGAGTGTGTCCTTGTCATGTCACCACTACCCTCTTGTGATGCAGCATCAAATGTCGGCACTCACCAGTGCGGAGCCGCAAGGGCCACGGGAGACCCAGCATGGCTCAAGTCACAGCTGCCGATGCCACTGCCATCTTGCAAGCATGCTTTGTATTTGTTAACTTTTTCATGGTCTAGTCCCCCTCCCCGTGTCCTCGGGGGTTCACAAACTCCAGACCGTTGTCTTTGAACATCCTGGAGTCAAAAGAGGTGCAGGCAGCTGGGGAGGCCCTCCTGGTGTGGCAGGGGGATGCTGGCCTCTGCAACCGCCACCACCTTTGCAGCAGACGGCATTGAAAAGTGTAAGCCTTATGGGCGCCAGGCAATAACGGTACCCGCACACAATGGCACTAGAAGCTGCTGCGGTCGCCATCCCCGGTGCTTTGCTTTTCACCTTTTATCCTTCTCAGCATCATGACTTAATCCACTCTAATGAGGTGAGCTCAACTGCCAAGAGCCAGAGGCCACACAGCTCCCTCCGGCCCCGCGTGGGGTTTGTAAGAAATCTGAAAAGAAGGGACTTTGTCAGCCTTCCAGGAGAGAAGCAGGACTCCTTTCACAGAGTTTCCTTAGCGTTTCTGCACCCCCCTCAATGTCCCTCACCGCCGAGTTCGTTCCATCCCTGCCTGAGAATCGCCGTGCTGTGTCCACCGTACTCCTCATTAGGTGGGTACCACTCACAGTTGCCTGTCTGCGCATCCAACTTAGTGCCGCACATGTTTCTCCTAGCTTGAAGGACACGGCTGGTGGCCACATGTCACTGTTTACAAACAGCAGGTGACTGCCAACAGCAGCAGCAGCCAGAGTGTGAATCCCTCTTGCTCTCTTCTCACCCATCTGTCCACGCGTCTCGAGCGGGAGGGCCCTGAGTGCAGAGAGCGGCCGCCAGGGCCACGGAGACGAGATGGCCCAGCTGACAAAGGCACAGAGGAGAAGGGAAGACACAACCTACTTTCTTTCGCCTCATGCAGCAGCATGTTTTAAAGGAGGAAACAAGGGTTGGTTTAATTGGTGAATCCCATATGTTCTCCAGCGCAGGGCTCTGCAGCACGGTGGCAGTGCCGGGAGATCAGATGTCACTGCACCGCTCCTGCACCTGCCCACCGCCAGCCCTGCTCCACGGCAGCCTGGATTAATAACTAGCATCTTCTCTTCCTCCGACTCCACACTGCTCTGCCGTGTGTCTTGGTCTTGGAAAACACCAGGCCTCTGCCTCTTCCCAGGTGGACAAGAGACCCAGGAAGGTGCATGACCAGTTCGCTGAGCTCCTGTAACATGTGCGGCTCTGCCGGCCCTCCGTGAACACATCTCCTATTTCTGTAATTAATGCAATATTTTACTTTAATGGGTTGTTTTGGCTGAAAAGGGGAGGAAGAAGAAAAGACAAGCACAATGCATTTAGAGCTCCTGGGATTAATCACATGGCTGTAATAAATGTATATACAACCAGAGCATGGAGGAAAAAAAAATTGGCTGTTACACGGCTTGATGCTCCCTCCCTCTTCTCCAGCCTTAATCTGATTTTTGCCAAACCCTTTTGATGTATCGGGGCAGGCAAGTCAGGGCCACAAGTACAGATGGGCTAAATATGGAGATTAGCCCCTTCTCCTCCTGCCTGGGCGCCTAATACCTGATTAAGTCTAGAGTCGCGCAATTGTCTCCAAGCTGGCTATCAGAGTGGCCGGGCTGAGAAGGAGGCAGGATGAAGGCTGATTTTGTAATGGATACTTATTTTATCCCAGTGCTATAAGAAGATTAGGCCTGGGGGTGTCACATTAGCCGTGATCTCTGAGCCCCTGGTTGTCTCTTGCCGGTTTCAAACACCTCTCTTAGAACAAACAGGGAGCTTGGACCCAGCGGCCCCATGGCGGGCATGAATAATTGCCCACTGCAAACTGTTTGAAGATCACAAAGTGCTGTGTAAATTACTCAGTTTGGGCTTTAGTCGGGGTGATTTGTGGTGACTTATTGAATCTTTTCACAGTTCAGAATTAAACTTTCTCCGCTGCTAACTGCAGACAGCGTAGAATGAAAGTTGAGTCTTAACTGACAGTCCTCTCCTTAGATCAATCTCTGCAAAAGCCCCAGCAGAGTCATGCGGTTCCGCGCCGACTTCCCTGCATTTCAGAGGGACTGTGGATGGCTATTCTTAGCCAAGTTATGCCTATTCAGCATGCAACTTAAAATAGCTATTGAACCAAAAAAAAAAAAAAAAAAAAAAGAGGGGCACTGCTTGTTTGGAATCACTCACAGGTTTTCAGCAAGAACTCTTGGCTGATTTTTCTACCAACATATCCATTTTTTGTTTGTTTGTTTTCAAATGTGACACATTTATTTAATTAGCGAGGACAAACAAGATAGAAAAAAAAGTTCAAAAATTCCTGTTGAGGAAATGAAGTCATTAAGCAACTGTCAATTAGAGAGAATTAGCTGGGCTAGTAGGTTTCCATCTGAGTTAATTCTGGGTGTTAGTGGTCCGAGTGCTGGCACCACCAATTGTCATTTGAATAGGACGGGGGCCACCTCTGTATTTTAAACACATTTCTGCAGTAGGTTATTGGAGGTTCAATATTAACTGGCGTTCTGATCTCTACGGGCTTTTCTTGTGTGTGTCGAGCTGATCTGGGTGTTTTCCATAAATAATAACTATAAAATAAAAACAAATTATAATATTATAATAATGATGACCTTTAATCTTGCCAAATCTTAGAAATAATGTAGGAATATAGGCATTTGCTCCAAAGGGCTTTCATGGTAAAAACCTCAGACAGTATTTTCATATTTCTACTGTTCTCTTAGAAAACTAATAGTTCTAACATTCTGCTTTCTAATTATTTGAAAACTTGTAATCAGACATCTGAACATATATTGAAAAATCATATACTATGGAGAAAAAAATCAAAATTAGAACATGCAAGTACAAATGTAATTATTTAGTGTATTTGTTTAGTCTGATTTGTTTTTATCACGAAATGTTTGAAGAAAATACTGAGTAGATATTCACAGTAAGTAGGATTTTCAAAGTCCAGTTTTGCAAATATAAAAGAAATACAATCTACTCAGCTACAGAGTCTTCCCTGTCTGCCTCCAAGTAGAATAGTTTCTGTTTATGTTTTTATGTTATTACTAACATGTTTGTCACCTAGGACCAAGAAAAATTAACAGAAAATCCTAAATAGACTGTGCTACTTTGTTTTAAAATAGGGTTAGTGAGTTCACATACACACACACACACACACACACACACACACACACACACACAAAATAATGAATCTCCTTTGCAAAGGCAGGTGATGTAGCCTAGTTAGCTACTAACCATAGAATTTACCTAAACTACAGAAACAGATTCAATGCTTAGAAGAATAAGCTAGTTTCAATTAATACACCTG
The DNA here is from genome assembly GCA_963573385.1 of Cacajao melanocephalus. Lineage (NCBI taxonomy): Eukaryota > Metazoa > Chordata > Mammalia > Primates > Pitheciidae > Cacajao > Cacajao melanocephalus. The sequence continues at coordinate 4,470 of CAUYLG010076545.1, forward strand.
TACATCTTACCATACACATTTTTGTGTTCATTGAAGGCTCACAAATTTCTGATGGCTTTCTAAGGAACAAAATAACCAAATACTTGAAACAAAGAGGATTTTTGTTGGTAGAACAGAAGATGGTTAAGAACAATCTAGATAACTTTTGGTTTCCAACTCCATTTACTTGTTATCTATCTGAATCTAAGTCAGTTTATTTCTTGTAGAAAGACTGTATTTTTAAAGAAACAACACATATTTTGACATATTTGATCACTGCCATATGCAGGGCATGGACCTAGGCACCTTAGTGATATGTGGATGAGAAACTTCTAGAAACTGGCCTGTGCAGAGTCATGGAGGTGTGTGCATGTATGTGTGCTCCAGAGGAAGATGAACAAAGAGAGCCTCCTAGTAGTAAAAACATGTTTTTAGCATTTCTTACCTTCAGTCTATTCTAAGTACTTTACATGCATAAACTGAGTAATGTTGTGCAGTGTAATTATTTTTATCCCCATTTAGTGTTGGAACTGAAGTGAGTTAAGACACCCAAGTCTACACCAGCTCCTAGATGGGAAGCTGTGCTGCCTGGCCCCCGAGTTCTGCTTTGCATTCCACCACCTGTGTCTTGTCATGAGAGTAGTAAACAAAGGGTGATGGCATTTCTGGGTAGGGATGCAGATTGCCATTTTGAGGAACCCACTGATGGTTGCCTCACTCATTTTGTCTGATTTGTGGGGTGGAGTGGGGTAGAGCTAAAGGTGAAGCTGCAGAGTGGAGTTGAGGTCAGACCACAGAAGCGTTCAGAGACATTTAGAGGCCACCTACCTCCACCCAATAGATAAGGGTATGCATCTGAAGGACTTTGCAGAAGGGCATGGCTTAAAGTTCAAATGGAAATTCAGTTAAAACAGGATCAAAAGAAACATTTACAAATGGACTTCTCTGTCATCTCCATAGCAGAACACCTAAAATGATAATTACAGATTATTTTTTAATGACCACATGTCAGCCTACCTAGAATATGAGCCCAGATTATTTTCACTGATGCTAATTTAGCTTTCTTATGACTAGAGAGCCTTTAGAATTCAATTAAAATATAATCTTCCATTTGTCGTAGTCCAACACAGACACCAACCAACTCTCAGTGCACCCGGTCAAGGAATTCAGGCCAAGGTAGCTCAGGGTTGTCCAGTCTGTCCATAGAACATATGCACATATCGTAATGGGCTAGTTCCTCAATTTCTCACAGTTCTCTTAGGGAGGAGAGAGAGAAATGAGAGATACGAGCTCCTGATTCTCAACAGTAAAGGGCATAGTGGAGAGGTTTCTGTTTGGTGGCTAAGGATACTGTCTGTCAGGGCAAAATAGCAAGGTTGGTTTGTCTTGCTGGTTCGCTATGTGCTCCTGTGGTCCCTGACCTTTGGATGCTCATTCATAGGACACGTTTGTGACTTTCATGCCGCTCAGGTGACATGAGAAGCTAAGATCCATTTCTTCTTGCATAGTCAAGCTCTGAGATAACAGCACCCAGGGCCCTTGCCTGAGCCTAATGACTCACTCTATTTCAGCATCACGGGAGGAAACTCACCCTTGACCAGGCTCACAAAACGCACTGTGGGTTACAAGGCAGCAGGAATGTGATGGACTGTTATTATAAAGGACCTCCAAGCTTATGCTCCCCTGAGACCTGGTACCTTCTCAGAGCAAAAAGAAGATTCTTTAAACACACGACACATACACAAATTAGGATTTCACAGATAAAATCAAAGTAATTAATGCTTCTATGAATCAAAAGATGTTAAAGTGCCAGGCTCTGTAGTTAAACTCTGGATTGGAATCTCAGCTTTACAGTGTTACTTATGTGAGTATTTGGACAAACTGCTTAACTTCTGTTTGCCTCAGTTTTGTATCAGTAAGATTGGAATAATAACAGCCCTCAGATTGTAAAGTTGGCATGAGTTTTAGTGTCAGGAACAATGTAAATTCTTACAAAAATTAACTATAATATATGTTAAGCACCTGCCATGCATTCAGGTTCTGGTATAGATGATAGGAAAAAATTAAAGAATGAGACAGGCCCTGTCATCACAGACAGGGAACAAAAGTTAAAAGGAATCAGGAGAGCAATTTAAGTGGTTAGTATTAAAAAAAAAAAAAAAGTCCTGCAGATGCATTTCAGATGATTGCCAGTGAAGGGAGGAAACAAGGATGGTTTAATCCTAGGACAACCTTGCAGGAAGGTCAGGCTGAGAAAGACCTTAAAGAATGGGAGGCTTGGAAAGAAGGGAGGCTATGTGATCCAAACTTGAGCAGAAGGACAGCACTCTTGGGCACAAGAGTCTGGAGGCTGAATGTAGGGTGCATGAGTATTTGAAAAAGTAAGAAAATCCAAAATCTGTATTACGATAATTAGACTTTAACTTGTATATGAAGATGTTACAGCAAGAGAGTAATCACACATTCTACAGAGGTGAGTTTAGGTTAGCTTAACCTGAAGCACAAATCCCCTAGTTTAGCATGTACAGAATTTGAAGGCCCAGAGAGATGGGGACAGAGTGGGGTGTCCTGACTGCCAGCAGGTCCTGGCAGTCAACCAAGTAAGAGACAATGAGGCTTTAAATTAGATGGCGGCAGTGGGAATGAAAAAGGAGGATAATAACGATAACAGTTATAGTAACGTCAATGGCACAGCAACATTGATCACCTGTGCTGTTCAAGTGTTGTGAAGCACACACGTTGCCTCATGTCATGACATGCATACATGTCTTGTTTCTGCTTACATTCCTGCTATTAGAGAACAGATTTCCCTCTAAAACTGTTATTGAGCGATTTATTGAGCATTTCCTTGGTAGGAGACACTGTTCTAGGCACTTTACAGACATATACAACCTTGTTGGTTCCTCTGCAAGCACCGCATGAGAAGATCATACGGTTGAGAGGCTAGCAGCTGCTTGGAGAGTCACAAGATCAAGCTCTGTGTGTTTCATTATCATTAATACACTGCGGGACACCGGCAGGTTAGCATCACCACTTCTGCAGTTTCATCCACACAAAGATGGATGATTACTTTCATTCTGTTTAACTGTCCAGTTTTTACAAATGGTCTTTAAATACATTAAATAAATGTTTACGTAAGTTTGCAAATACTAGAATTACCATCCCCCACCACAACGGGTCTGCCCAAATGTAATACGATCTATTCAGATTTTCTCATCCAAGAAGCCTAATAAAAATCTTGATTCTCATGTCCCACAGCTGGAGATTATGATTTAGTAGGTCTGGACCAGGGCCGAAGATTCCTCATTTTTACAAATTTCTCAGGTTACTCTTTTGCACACAGACGTCTGAGGATGGATAAACCACTGACTTTCTGGTCTTTTTTCCTGATGGTAGCTCACTGAGACCCAGTGTTACAAGCAAAGAGAAAAGAAACAAAAATCTTTGAGACGAAAAGGCAAGTCAGCGTTTTTAATGCCTTGGTCTTCGAGGCATAAACAGGGATTCTTGTCACTTCCTTGGTGGCACAGAAGCCCTCATATGCTTCCCACTCCAGCCCTGCCCTTAGCGTCTCTGCACAGTGCAAGTGTTTGCTCCACCTTTCTCTACCCCACCGCTATCTCTGAGACGGGTTCACAATTCCTCTGAAATTTTTACTTCTTCATTTGCATGTTGCAAATGAAATAAATAAGCCTGTCTGCCAGAGTCACCTTTGGTTGCATTGCAGAATGCAGGACAGTTTCCTTGGGTGAGCTGAGCATGCTGCCTCCATTGAGCAATTCCATTTCTCTATGTCTCATGGAGCGCTCCTGTGTGCTCAGAACCTGCAGCCAGGGCAGGGAAGCCTAACGTGAGTCTCTAATTCACAGCCGCATCCTCCTTCCTGCAGTGTGCACAGCCCTCCTTGGATTCTAATTCCGCAACAAGAGTTCCCTGGAGTAGGGAAATTGCTCTGAGGAGAGGCAGGCAGAGGTTAGATCTTAGAAGGGAAGTGCTATTCCTTTGAAAACTGCAAGGGTCAGTTCAATAATTGCCCAGCTGAAGTGAGCCATGGCCCAGGTCCCGCATTGACAAACACACCACAGGCTCTTTTGTAATGAGGCGGGGCTTTGGTCTGCGACTTCGACTGATTCCCTAACATTTATAATGTGGGTCTTCCAGCCCCGTGATGTGCCTGTCATCTCTTCTGGTTTATTAATAGAGATTAATCAATAAAGACAGACACAGGGCTCTTCGGTACAGTGTGCAAGGTCAAGCAACTGCAGGGCAACCACCAGCCTCTGGCTCAGGCCTGATCTTTAGTGGATATCCCCTGTCCAAAAGGGGCATGCATGAAAGAGACTACAAAGGGAAGAGAGAGATCCTGCAGTGAATCCTGAGTCTCTTTCCCCTAAGGCCCAGGAAAGAGGCAGTGGGCCATTCTGGGGGGCCACTGGTCATCTGCCTTCTCAACAGGTAGACAAGCCGGGAAACCCACAGCTCTGGGGCAGCACCTTTCCTCCAATGATGTCATGGTTTTCCTGTACTTGCTTCATTTCATCCGCTGGGGACCGTTCTCTCTCCCATGCACAGTTGTGCCTGGTCCATGATGGACTCACAGAGAACAGCCGTGCCCAAAGATGATGCTAGAGCTGAAAAATTCCCGTCACTTCGTGATGGGGCTGCAGTTGTCACAGTGAAGCACCTTCCTCACGTCCTTGTGATGATACCTGTGTAAGTAAACCTGTTGGGATGCCGGCGTATTGTGAAATTCTAGTGCTTATCACTATGTACCACACATAATGCTTAAAAGTGGTGACAAACAAAGATGTTACTGGTCTATGTGCTTACTGCACTATTTATCATTTTGTAGACTGTGTTCCTTCTACTTATATATCTTTGAAAAATTAATGGTAAAAGCCCCAGGCAGCTTCTTCAGGAGGTATCCATAAGAAGGCATTATCATCCTAGGAGCTGCCCACTCCATGCCCGTTTTTGCCTCTGAAGACCTTCTACTAGGACAAGAGTAGAAATGGAAGGCAGTGATGGGGTGACTCTGACCCTGTGCAGGCCTAGGCTAAGGTGTGTGTGCCCTGGTTTTTAAAAAGAAAGTTTAAATAAGTAAATAAAAATTTTAAAATTAGGATAGAGGCTGGGCACGGTGCCTCACGCCGGTAATCTCAGCACGCTGGGAGGCTGAGGTGGGCAGATCACCTGAGGTCAGAAGTTTGAGACCAGCCTGCACAACATGGTGAAATCCCATCTCTACTAAAAATATAAAAATTAGCCGGGCATGGTGATGGGTGCCTGTAATCCCAGCTGCTCAGGAGGCTAGGGCAGGAGAATCACTTGAGCCTAGGAGGCAGAGGTTGCAGTTGAGCTGAGATCATGCCACTGCACTCTAGATTGAGCAATAGGGTGAGACTTCATCTCAAAAAAAAAAAATCAAGATAGAATAATGCTTACAGGCTAAGAATGTAAAGGAAGAAAATATTTGATACAGCTGTACAATGTGTTTGTGCTTTAAGCTAAGTGTTACAAAAGAATTAAGATGTTCAAACAATTTAAAAATGTATACAGTAAAATAGTTACAGTAAAAAATGATGAAGTTATTATGAAAGAAAGGTCATGTTTTGTCTACATGTAGCGTAGCCTACGTGGGCAGTGTTTCTTGAGTCTCCAGGAGTGTGCGGTAACGCCCCGGCCTTCACGTCCACTCACCACTCCTGACTCACCCAGAGCCACCGCCAGTCGTGCACGCTCTGTCCACGGCAGTGCACTAGCCAGGGGTCTCATTTTTTATCTTTAGTGCTTTGCTTTTACTGTAGCTCTTTTATGTTTAGACATGTTTAAATACACACACGGTTGCCTGCAGTCCTCAGCACAGGGATGTGCTGCCCAGATTTGCTGCCCGGGAACAAGAGGCTGCACCACACAGCTTAAGTGTGTGGGAGGTTGGACCACCTAGGTCTGTGTGACAGACTCTGTGATGTTTGCACAAAAAGGGAGCAGCCTCATGATGCATTTATCAGAATGTGTCCCCATCGTTAAGTGCCTCATGACTGTACACCCACAAGCATGCCTTTATAGAGTCACAATATATATTATTTAAGTTAATTCAGGATATTCATTTAACTATATAATTGTTATATTACCTTATAAAAGGGAGGGGGTATCTCGCAGAGGTAAACAGTTAACATTTGAAACATTTCTTTTTAGTCTTTTTAATGCACATCGGTCTTTTGGGTACACTGGAATTACAATTGTTACGGGAGCCTAGTCTTCTCCGATACACTCTCCTAGATTTAAGTTCCTCTGTCCCTGTATATTTGGATAGAGGTCAGTGTTTCACTCTTACATGGAATACTCTCAGTTTAAATTACCAATTTCATCCCTGAGTTTTTCCTTAGGAGATATTTCTTCAGCAGAATTTCTAGGATCAAGCGTCTGGATGGGTTAAAACTCTTACTAACTATTGTAAACATGCTTTACAGAAAACCTGTGCCAAATAGAAAATCCCACTAAAACTAGGAGAGGAGTGCCTCAGAACGCCTTGGACAGGATTCAGCATTACATGCTAGATATAGCAGGTCAGACACAATTTGCTTTAGCTTGCATTTTTTTCTGGATGCAATAATGTCAGGCAACGTTTTATAACTTTATTGGATCTCTTCATTTCTTACCTTGTATTTGCATGCTTGTCTTAATTGTTCATGATTTTTGGTAGAAATTATATATTAAAATTTATAATATTTAATTGAGCTCTTCCATTGCTAAATATGCTTAAAATGTCCCATTTCTCAGATCAGATAAAACAGAAAAATTGTATTCTGTATGATTCTTCAATCCATTTGAATAATTTTTTCTCAAAGGATATAATTTGAGTACTTGGCTTTTTTTTTTCCAATATTTATTTTTGGAACTCATTTTCTGAATGATACCTCCTTCCTCCTTCTGTTCATTGCATTTTTGTCCACATAACAGGGACTGACCAGCAAGAAGATCTCTCGTGGACAGTTTGTCCTATTCTGCAGACCTCAGCATCTGAGTCGTACTGTTCCACAAAAGCTGGCCTTTCGCATTGTGAAGGACAAGGCCCCACGAGCCACTCTGATTTGTGAGCATTTTCATACTGACACTTACTGTTTTTGCTTCAAGTGAAGTTTAGAATCTTTTGTGGCAAGGTTAAAAAATCCACGTGATTTTGAATATGGGTTGGGGGGTGACTTAAATCTGTACCTGGCTGTGAGATAGACACTAACATTTCTAGAACACTGTCTGTACAGTAAGGTATCACAAAAAGTGCATTTTACACATTATGTGTTCACTGACAACAACGCTATGATCACCGTTTTCCAGAAGAAAAACCTGAGGCAGAAGGAGATTGAGGAACTCGCGTGGGCTTCACAGCTCCGAAGGCCACACGAAGGGCCGGCCTTGGGGATGGTGACAAGTCCAATCAGTCTTCCAGTTCTAAATAGCAAGCACCCCTCTCTTGTTTGAGGTGATCTTTTCTGCCACCACTTAGCTTCGACGTATAAGTGAGAAGATGTAGTGTTTGGTTTTCTGTTACTGCATCAGTTTGCTAAGGATGGTGTCTCTAGCTCCATGCATGTTCCAGCAAAAGACATGATCTCATTCCTTTTTATGGCTGCATAGTATTCCATGATGAGTATGTACCACGTTTTCATTATTCACTCTGTTATTGATGGGCATTTATGTTGATTCTGTGTCTTTGCTACCATGAATAGTGCTTCAGTGCACATACATGTGCATGAGTCTTTATGGTAGAATAATTTATATTCTTTTGGGTATACACTCAGGAATGAGATTGCTCAGTTTGCCAGTAGTTCTACTTTTAGATCTTTGAGGAATCACCATACAGCTTTTGACAATGGTTGAACTAATTTACACTCCCACCAACAGCGTATGAGGGCTCCCTTTTCTCCACAACCTCGCCAGTATCTATTATTTTTTGACTTTTTAATATTAGCCATTCTAACTAGTGTGAGATGGTTTTGATCTTCATTTCTCTGATGATTAGTTATATTGAGCTTTTTTTTCATATGCTTGCTGGCTGCATGTTTGTCTTCTTTTGAAATGTGTGTTCATGTCCTTTGCACACTTTTTAATGGGTTGTTTTTCTCATGTAAATTTAAGTTCCTTATAGATGCTGACTATTAGACCTTTGTCATATGCATAGTTTGCAAATATTTCCTCTCATTCTGTAGATTGTTTGTTTACCCTGTTGATAGCTTCTTTTGTTGTGCAGAGGCTCTTCAGTTTAACTAGATCCCATTTATTAATTTTTGCTTTTGGTATCTTTGTTATGAGATCTTTGCCTATTCCTATGTCCAGGATGATATTGCCTAGGTAGTCTTCCAGGGTTTTTATAGTTTTGGGTTTTACATTTAAGTCTTTGATCCATCTTGAGTTGATTTTTGTATATTGTGGAAGGACGGGGTCCAGTTTTAGTCTTCTGCATATGACTAGTCAATCATCCCAGAACCATTTATTGAATAATCTTTTCCCCATTGCTTGTTCCTGTCAGCTTTGTGCAAGATCAGGTGGTTGTAGGAGTGCAGCCTTACTCCTGGGCTCTCTACTCTTTTCCATTGGTCTATGGGCCTGTTTTTGTAACAGTACCATGCTGTTTTGGTTACTGGAGCCCTGAAATATAGTTTAAAGTTGGGGCCCTCCAGCTTTGTTCTTTTGCTTCAGATTGCCTTGGCTATTCAGGTTTTTTTTGTTGTTGTTGTTCTGTATGAATTTTAAACTAATTTTCTCTAGTTCTGTGAAGAATGTCATTGGTAGTTTGATAGGAATAGCATTGGATTTGTAAATTGCTTTGAGCAGTACGGCCATTTTAATGATATTGATTCTTTCTATCCATGAGCATTAAATGTTTTTCCATTTGTTTTTGTCATCTATGATTTCTTTAGGCAGTGTTTTGTCGTTCTCATTGCAGAGATCTTTCACCTCCCTAGTTAGCTGTATTCCTAGAAATCTTATTCTTCTTTTGGCAATTGTAAATGGGATTCCCTTCCTGACTTGACTCTTGTCTTGGCTGTTGGTTTATAGGAATGCTAATGATTTCTGTACATTGATTTTGTATCCTGAAATTTTCCCAAAATTGTTTATCAGCTGAAGGGGCTATTGGGCTGACACTATGGGGTTTTCTACATATAGAATCATGTCATCTGCATCTGCCTACAGGGATAGTTTGACTCCTATCTTCCTGTTTGGGTGCTCTTTATTTCTTTCTCTTGCATGATTGTTCTTGCTAGAGCTTCCAATGTCATGTTGAGTCAGAGTCGTGAGAGAATCCTTGTCTTGTGCCATTTTTTAAAGGGAAATGCTTACAGCATTTTCCCATTCAGCATAATGTTGGCTGTGGTTTGTCATATATGCTTCTTATTATTTTGTATTATGTTCCTTCAATGCCTATTTTATTGAGAGTTTTTAACATGAAGGGATGTTGAATTTTATCGAAGACTTTTTTCTGCATCTACTGAGATAATCACGTAGCTTTTGTCATTGGTTCTGTTTATGTGATGGGTTACATTTATTGATTTGTGTATGTTGAACCAGCCTTGCATCCCAGGGATAAAGCTGACTTCATCATGGTGGATAAGCTTTTTGATGTGCTGCTGGATTCGGTTTTCCAGTATTTTATTGAGGATTTTTGCATAGATGTTCATCAAGAGTATTGGTCTGAAGTTTTCTTTTCTTGTTGTGTCTCTGCCAGGTTTTGGTATCAGGATGATGCTGGCCTCATAGAACTATTTTTGCAGTTGTTTCAGTGGATATGGTACCAGCTCTTGTTTATACATCTGGTAGAATTCAGCTGTGACTCCGTCAAGTCCTGGGCTTTTTTTGGTTGATAGGTAATTTATTACTGACTCAATTTCAGAGCTCATTATTGGTCTGTTCAGGAAATCAGTTTCTTCTTGGTTTAGTCTTAGAAGGGTGTATATGTCCATGAATTTATCCATGTCTTCCAGGTTTTTTAGTTTGTGTGCATAGAGGTGTTTGTAGTACTTTCTGGTAGTTATTTTTATTTCTGTTGGGTTAGTGGTAATGTCACCTCTATCATTTCTAATTGTGTTTGTTTGGATCTTCTCTTCTTTCTTCTTTATTAGCCTAGCTACTGACCTATCTTATTTTTACAAAAAACTAAATCTGGATAAATTTTCTAATGTTAAGTGACCTTCACCTTCCACAGATAAATGCTACTTAAGAACTATACCTCATTTTTATAATTACCATCAAACTTGGTTTTTTAACTAATCAAGAATTATATCATTATTATTTTTTGTTTTGTATTCAGCATCACGCTTTTTGTAGTCACCTTAAAATTTTTAAAAATAGATTCTTAATTTTTTACTTTCTACCTTAAGTTAGTACTTCAAGTGATCAAAACATCTAAGAGCCTGTTAACTTCAATTAACACCTTTGTCATTTCTGCCTTTATTGTCATATATTTTATTTCTATATATGTTATAAGTCCCATAAGTCACTGTTGCTATTTTCATTTTAAATAATTATCTTTTATATTTTCCTTTTTCGATATTTTTCTTTCTTTTGCTGCAGCACTCTGCTTCTTTCTGGAATCATTTTCATTATACACAAAGAAGATTTCAAAATATTTTTAATAGTGTGAAACTGACAGGAGCAGATACTCTCAGCTTTTGTGTGTGTCTAAGAATACCACTGTTTCCCTTTAGTTTTAAAACACATTTTCAGTGCATATAGAATTTCAGAGCTCTAAATAGTTGCATCATTGTCTTCTCTCTTCAGAGTTGTTCCCCTCACGCAATGCACACCACACCTCCCACCCCAAGCTCTTTTAATATTTTCTCTTTATCTTTGGTTTTGAACAGTTTGACAATGATGTGATGAATTGCAATTTTTTTGAATTTGCTGAGTTTCTTGAATTTTGTGAGTCAAGGTCTTTTATTATTTGGAAAGTTTTGGATTATAATTTTTCAAAATAAAGCTCCTATTTTATCGTTTTCCATTTACACAATGCTTCTTATCTCTCCCATGCTCCATTGTGTTATTTCCATTCTTTTTCTTTGTATCCTTCAGTTTAGTATTGTATTCTGCATTTTTTTCAAGCTAAAGATCTTTGTGTCTGCTTTAACTTTTAAATTTATTTACTCCCTCTTCTCTATAAACACACACATTTACTTTGATATATTGTAACATTCCATTTTAGAATGAATATTTGGTTACTTTTCACTCAAGCTCTTTATTCTTCATTTGCACATATTATCCTCTGCTTTAACATTAATTATAGTTATTTTGACGTTCTTATCTGCTAATAACAAAACTTGAGTTACTTTTAATCTGCTTCTATTATCTGTTTTCTCTCTTGATTCTTTGATACTTACTGCTTTCTCTATGATGATTTTTCTTTTTTAAATACGTGCTGGAGTTTGCATTGAATACATTGTAGAGACTCTGGCTTGTGTTATCTTTCTCTAAGGAGTGATGAATTTGACTCTTGTCTTTTCTCCTAAGTTTGAATTATGATTTTTTTTAAGTTACTGTAATCTTTTTTTTTTTTTAATTATTCTTTAAGTTCTGGTGTACATGTGCAAAACATGCAGGTTTGTTACATAGCTATATAGGTGCCACTGACAAAGGACTAATATCCAGAATCTACAAAGAACTTAAACAAATTTACAAGAAAAAACAACCCCATCAAAACATCAAAAAGTGGGCAAAGGATATGAACAGACAGTTCTCAGAAGAATTACTATTATTTTTATGCACAATTTTGGTGTGCCCATTTGTAAGTCTGTTGTGACTTCCCCTTTAACTAGTGAACTAAATATAAGTTGATTTTGAAAAGATGAGGAGGAAGCCCGTTTTTAGTTGTGGACTTCTAGTTTTATTTTGTGGCTGTGAACATGCACAAGAGGCCCAAGGTACACTGCAGTACTAGGACTTTCTTCTCAGGCAACTCTCCTTCATCAAAGAACAAGCTTTCCGTCCAAAACCTCAGCATAGAACCTCTCACACCTCTGTCAGGGCATGCTCCCTGGACCGAGTACATGCAAAGGGTAAAGGCCAATAATAGATTTTCTTTTAAAGACAGGTACCTGGTCATCCACACAAGGCCAATTTAGTAGAGAATGGAGAAGTGGATATTGGGTCACTAACCAGCTGTGTCTGCCACAGCACCGAACCTGGTAACCATAGGCTTTGACAAGTTAGTATTAGCTTACTAGGGCTGCCAGAACCAGGTACCACAGACTGGGGACTTTAAACAACTGAATCTTGTTTTCTCACATTTCTGGAGGCTGGAAGTCCAAGAACAAGATGCTAGAAGAGCTGTTTTCTTCTGAGAGCTCTCTCCTTAGCATATCACGGGCTGTCTACTTGCTGGTGGCATCTCTCCTTTGTGTGTGTAGGTTCTGATCTCTTCTTCTTATACAGACACCAGTCATATTGAATTAGGGTCCCCGTAACATCCTCATTCTAACTTAATTACCGTTTTAAAGGTCTTATCTCTAAATACAGTCATATTTTGAGGTACAGGAGTTGGGATTGCAAACTATGAATTTTGAAAGCACAAACTACAGCCTGTACCATAAACAAATGGACAATTCCTTGACCTCAGATTACCTGGCCTGTTAATAACAGATATAGTTGATCAACAGTTTTTCTTAAAAGCACTTTATTTGGTTTTTGGAAGATCTCTCTTAGTTTTGCTTCTATTTCATTGGGTGTTTCTTTCACTTTAACTCTCTAGATAATAATATGCAGCCCATTACTTAAAAATACTAACTGTTCACTGATGATTCACAAATACCTCCAGCCCATACCTCTTTCCTGAATTAGAGTCTTGTAAATCCAACTGTCTCCTCACTCTTTCAACTTAGAAGTCTAAGAAATATCTCACTGTCAACATCTTCAAACAAGCTCTCAATATTTATCTCCAAACTTCTCCAGCAGTCTTCCCCACCTTAATAAATAATAACTGTATTATTCAATTTGCTTAAGGTGTCGAAATTGTCATTAAGTCCTCTAGTTTTTCTATTCTATAAATAACCCAGCATAGAACGTTGTCACCTATATTCAGACTCCAGCTGTCTCACCACCATCTCCATCACCTCTCGTGTCCAGCGAGGATAATTACAGTTGCCTCCCCGACTGGGTTTTCTTTGCTCCTCACACTTTATTTGTCATAGAGAAATCAAGATGATTTTGTCAAAATCTGTCAACAACTAATCGAAAACAGAATTTTAATTGAATGTAGCATTTATAGGATCACCAAATACAACATAGACCCAGAAATATAGCTAAGTTACTTAACTCTCCAACTAAAAAAACTGTAAATATTATGGATAGGACATTTTTAAAACATCTAAATAAACAGAAAGGCATAATATGTTTGTCAATTGAGAACTAATACTAAAATCTGTCATTTATTTTCAAATTGATCCATAGATTTACTGCATTACCAGTAAAAATTCCAGTTTTTTTTTTGTGTGTGTGTGTGTGTGTGTGTGTGTGTAGTTTGGCAAGTTTGACTAACTGTATACCATACTCAAAAATTAATTTGCAGTAGTTCATATATATAAATGTAAGGTGAAACATTAATTACCTAGGAGTTAATATAGAAATAAAACTTGTTAACTTAAGGTTGGGAAATACACATACAAACACACATACACACACACACATAATCTGTAAAAGACTGATAAATTGCACTACATTGAAGTTAAATATTTCTATTTATCAGAAGAAACTGCTTAAAAATAAAAGCAAGCCAGAAACACACATAAGCAGAGAAAAGATACTTGCAACAAAAATATCTGCCAAAGGGCTTGAGTCCAAAACACCTCTACAGATTCAAAAAGGAGAAGCAATTAAATAGCAAACGAATCAAGATACTTTAAAAGATACTGGACAAAACATAATAGAAACATGGCTCATCATACATTTAAAAAGGTGCTTCATCGTATTTGTCAACTGAAAATTGGGAAACAAAACCATGATCAGTTAACCCCAAGCCCATCAGAAAGGGTGATGATACCAAAGTTAGTTGAGGATCTGAACGACTGAAAAGTGCACGTCACGCTGTTCATAGGAGTGACTCTGTCTGCTAGAGCTGAACACAAACGCCCAGTGAGAACGAGAGTCCACTCCTAGGTCTCCACTGCAAACTGATGAAAATGCATGTGCAACATAAGACATATGAAAGAATGTTCATTGAAGTATTATTCATAGTAGGCAAAACTGAAAACCACCCAAGTGTAATTAAAATGGTAGAACTGATAAACTGTGATGGTGTCACACATGGAGCAAGATAGCAATAAAAATGAATGACCTGCTGTTACGTGCAATAACCTGAATAGAGCTCATAGACATAATTTTGCATGAAACAAGGCAAACCCCAAATACCAGGCCCTTTGTGACTTCACTGGCAGGACTTCCCATCCCACTTAGCATGGGGACCAGGCTCACTTCCCCTCTGGCCTCATCATCTGGTTCTGTCCCAACCTCTCCTTCTGCTCCCACAACGCTGTCTCCTGGTCCTTTGAACTTGCAGAACACCATGATGGAATACTGGTCCCTGACTGCCTGAGTGCTCCGTCTTCGGATTCAGGGTAGACCACGCCCACTTGGCTTCAGGTGTCAGCTCCAAGCCCACCTGACCATATCACCTGACATGCTGTGTATTGATTTGTTTGTTTTTCTATCTCTTCCCACTAGGATGTAACCCTCATGAAAAGAGGGACTAGCCTGCTTTTTTCACTACTGTATTATCTGAATCTGCAAAGGCACATGACAATAATCAGTGGGGGGATAAATACCTCGCAGAGGCACGTGGCTGGGTGCTGCTACACTTTATGACTTTTTGTTAGCAAATAAGTTTGAATATTTCCCAGTTTTCTCTTGTATGCGTGACCTGCTCATGCCTGCGTCCCTCTTGGCATCTTCATAAATTTTTTTTCTTTCAGTTGCTATGAACATCTCACACAATCTGGAGAACCATCCAAGCAATATTCTCCGACTGTCATTGAAAGCACGCTGGCTTCGTTCCAATCCATAAGAGTTAGGATCTCTCCAATGGCAATTCTGCTTCTGTTCAGGGTGCCCCACAGCAAAGCCAGGTCTTACTTGGAGTTTTATCATAGGAAAAGATTTGTCCATGCACCAAAACTGAAGTGTGTCACTGGACTCTTGATTCTTCAGCACAGAAGAATGGGGGTTAACATTCAGCCTGTGAAGACGGCTGAACATAACTCCCGTTGGGGTGAGATGGTGGCAAAGTCACAGTGGCTGGGTGCTAGGGACCGCTGCCATGAATTCACTGCCTACGTACCCAGAGCAGATTATAATAAAGCACCTATAAGCGGAGAGCCTTGCATCCCAGGCGCCCTGGTGAGGTGTTTATGATTTGTTCAGAGGCATTAGCGAATTTTGCTCAAGTGTGCATTGAACCATGTTCTGCACATTTCATGATTAATTAAAAATGGAAGTCTAAACATTTCATGTGCAGGGATTTGTGTATAATTCTTATAATAAAGACAATGACCCAAGGTCTTAGAGTCAAATCAAGAACACAGAGTATTTCAACAGTTTATTCGTGGTCTAGCTGTGCTTGGGAAATTTAATCCTCCCTTTATATAAAGGTGATATATGGGATAGATGTTCTTGAAGATGGTGGAAAAGGTAAATTTTTACAAACAGAGAAGAAAAAAAGGGCTTTAAAATACTTGGGCCAGGTGTGGTGGTTCACGGCTGCAATCTCAGCACTATGGGAGGCTGAGGAGAGTGGATCACCTGAGGCCAGGGGTTCTGGACCATCCTTGCCAGCATGGCAAAACCCAGTCTCAACTAAAATTATAAAACTTAGCTGGGCATGGTGGCACATGACTGTTATCCCATCTACTGGGGGGCTGAAGCAGGAGAATCACTTGAACCTGGAAGGCGGAGATTGCAGTGAGCTGAGAACGTGCCACTGCACTCCAGCCTGGGCAACAGAGCAAGACTCTGTCTCCAAACAAAGAAAAAAGAGCTTCGAAATACTCAAAGTGATGCTTTCACACAGCCTATGTTGAACCTAGAGCATGGTCTAATAAGCACTTTTGTATTTTATGCACTGCCTTTTGTTTTCCGTTTTCATCTATAATTGACTAATGTGTTTTCTACTGATGATAAACTGGCTTTTAGAAAATGATGACTTTGACTTCTCTGCCAGGAAGCCATTGGACATAGACAATGTGGCATCATTGTGGGGTGCTGTACCCAAAGAGTCTGGCCTGGACTGACACGCTGCTGCTGCACAGAGTGGATCTCCTCCAGGCCTCTGAGGGTTAACATCTGTCCAGAGCCTTGGGGCCCTCCCAAGAGGGCCTCAGACCCCTTCCAGAAGCCTCCCTGCTTCTGCCTGGGCCTATCCAGGGCCATCCCCTTTGATTGTCATTGTCCCCTCCCAGCCAGGGCTCCCCATGTCTCTCTGCCTCTGTCACTGATTCTCAGCCCAAGGCCCTCTAGAAACGACACAGAGACTGCTGCTCTTCCTGCACCCTCCATAGCCCCGGTTTCCCCAGGGACGGAGGTTGTGCAGTCCTGGCCTCGGCCTTTCCTCACCTGTCCTGCCATATCTGCCCCTCCACTAGCTCCTGGCTTCTCCCTGATGCTCCAGACTCAACCTTGGGCTCCCATTCTTGCTCCTCTCTCCATCTGGAAAGTTCTTCCCTCAACACCCCCAGACTGTCCCTCACTCCCTGTCTTCCAGCCTCTGTGCAAAGTCACCTTTGTGGTGGAGGTTTCTCACCACCTTCGTTAACAACAAGCATACCCATTATGCCCCCGGACCCACTGTGCCTCCCCGCAGGCATCCTGCTCCCAGTCCTGCTGCACGAAGGACCCCAGGGGGTCAGCTCACCCCGCTCTTGATGACCTGCACCCTCCAGTCCTGCTGCACGAAGGACCCCAGGAGTCAGTTCACCCCACTACTGATGACTGGTGTCCCCACACCCTGATGGCAGCTCTAGGAGGACAGCATTGGTTATTTTATTTTGTGTACTCTGTGTTCCGGGAGAACAGAGCCTTACCTGTCACAGGTACTAACAGGTATGTGTTGAATAAATCCTCCACCCTTTTAGGGTCTGCAGGTACAGAAAAAGCACGCCCCGCCCACATTGCCCCTTCTTCCTCCACGCCAGCCACAGGCCTTGGGAGTGGGGGGGGCAGCCCTTCCACAGAGGAACAGCTGCCCTAGGACCCCTGTGCTGCCTCCGGGCCAAGCACAAAAGAGACCAGCACAAAATTCCCCTTTCCTCTCCCTCCTGAGGAACGCCCCTGGGACACCTCTCTAGGACAGGGGTTGGTTCATGGTAGACCCACAGCAAGTATCTCAGATATCTGAGTAGACATTGGAGACCGCTCTAAGGAAAAAGCCTTTTCAAAACCAACAACAACAAACAGAACATACAGGCTCCCCGTGGGAGGAGAGAAGCCACTGCAGCCCTGCTCGCCCCTCACCCCCCATCCCCCACCCCCAACCCCCCCAACCCCCATCCCTTCAACCCCCCAACCCCCAACCCCCCCATGCCCCCTAACCCCCCCACACCCTCATCTCCTCCAACGGTTGGTTCCTGATGAAGAACTCCGGGGAGCCCCTTCCTCCCCCACTTCAGGAGGGCTGCTTGTCTAGGGAAGTTCTGGCAAAGACGCACCTTTAAATGTGTCTAGAATGCATTTAAAATCCCTTTTTGAGAGAGTTTAGAACTGTAACTTTTCTGTGGCAGATTACTTCATAATTGCTGCGATGCTAGAAGGAAGTGACACTGACATGAGCTTTGCGCCGCAGGGTGGGGAATCCTCTCATGGTGGAGAAAAGCCATTTGTTAAGTGAGAAACTTATTTCATATTTGAAGGGAATTTGAGAATCTTTGTATGAGAATTCAAGCCAAGGGGAGCTGAAATTCAGCGGATGCCAACTTTCAAAAGAACTGAAAAGCAGAGTCCCTTGTTCAAAAAAAAAAAAAAGGGAAAATGTGTCATTAAAGGTACTATAAAACATAAACAAAAAGAAAAAAAGAAAAAAAGAACTGAAGAGCTCCAACGCTTCCTCTGCATCAGGCTCTTCTCTGAGTTAGAAAACTCAGCCAGCCGCGCTTTCTAGAGCACTAGAATGTGATCAGTGCTGTGCTCTGGCTCCCTGTCTAGGGTACTGAGAAGCAGAGGACAGCCTGTGGTCACACTGCCCAGAGGCCCTCCAGACTCCCTGAGGTGTCCCATGCCCAGGCACCTCTGAGGGCACCACCCAGGGTGAGCTGGATGCTGGGAGCCTCCTGGACAGGTGGACCCTTCCCTGGGCTGAGACTTTGTATAGACTCCAGCCCTGGGTTCCCAGTGAAGGAATTCAAGGCAAGGGAGAGTGCTGGGGCACTCATAGCCTGGTGCTAGGGCACATCTTCCTGGGCGCTGTCTGCTGCTCACTTCAGCTCCTGGACAGCTATGGCCTCCTGGTCTGTCTCCTAGAGCCTCCAGGGAGCTGCCTGCTCCTGCCCTCCAGGTGGCCGTGTCACGTGGCTGCATTGACACCTGGCCAACATGTCTAGAGAAGGTGTGTGTGTGGCGGGGGAAGAGTAGGACTGCCCTCCTGGCCCCACCCAGTGATGACAAAGGCAGACGATGCTGCCCGGCACACAGCCCCTTCCCCACCCCGGGGCGGCTCCAGTGCCTTCCACGCTCAGCTCCACCTTGTTTCACCAGTGAGTACCACACGCCTGTATCACACGCCTCTCTCCACCCTTCCTTGGCTCTCCACCTTCCAGATGGATTGAACTGTGTGCCTGCCCACAGAGTTCCTGGGCTTAAGTCCTAACTCCAGCACCTCAGAATGGGTTCTTACTTGGATACAGCGTCTTGCAGATGTCATGAGTTCAGATGAGGTCCTGCTTCAGTAGGTTGGACCCCTAAGCCAGTAGAGCTGGTGACCCAATAGACAAGGAAAATTGGACACATCCACACATATAAAGGGGGAGCGCCATGCAAAGGTGCGAGTTTTGCTGCCCTGAGCCAAGGAACCACCAGGAGCTGGAGATCACAGGCACGGGCCCTCCCTAGTGCCTTCGGAGGGAGCCCAGAGAATAAATTTCTGTAGTTGAAGCTCCTCTGTTCCAGCAGCCTAGCTGGCTAACACTCACCCACTGGGGGAGCACGGGCCGGCCAGCCTCCCCGGTCAGGCGTTGCATCCCGGTGCGCACAGAGAAGCCCCATAGCATGTGTTTGCTGACCGGAAGACTTAAGGCAGAATAAAAGATTTTAGAATAAAGGCAGTTCCATCCAACTCTTCACATTAACAAATAAACAAGCTTAGAGGAATCCACTTGATCCAAAGCCACCTATGACCCGAGCTTCCCGTCCTGGCTCAGTGTCCTTGCTATTTCTTGTTTCCTCTCTTTAAATTTGCAATACACACTTACCTACAGGATGCACTCTTCCCTGATTCTCGGGAGTGTGGATTGCCCTAGGGTCTCTCCTCACCACCATGGCCTCCTCAGGTGCGCAGCACAGGACTCTCCTGTGTGGTCACCACTCCGTGGAGAACTTTCCAGCGCAGCTCAAATGCCCACATCTTGGTGTCAAGTGGCATCGCCACTCACACTGCACCTTCCAGACGCAAGTGAGCCCTCCTCAGAAAACCAGTGCTTTCTGAAGCCATGCTGGTACGAAGAAGGAATGCCAGCAGGGACCTCATATGAAGAAGGAATGCCAACAGGGACCCCCAATATGAAGAAGGAATGCCAGCAGGGACCCCGTATGAAGAAGGAGTGCCAGCAGGGACCACCATTTGAGGAAAGAACACAAGCATGGACCCCTAGTATGAAGAAGGAATGCCAGCGGGGACCCCCTTATGAAGAAGGAACACCAGCAGGGACCCCCATTCTTTATAGTGTCTAGGTAAAATTGCACATGATGGAGAAACATTCATTGCTGAGTTTTCTGCCCGTAAGTGTGAGGCACCCAGTGGCTGGTTGCAAGGGCTGTGGGTACTGCCTTCTTAGCACGTGGATGGTGAAGCTGCAGAATGGGGCAGTGTGAGAACCAATGGATGGGAAACCACCTCTGTCTTTGAGTCACATGTTGAGAGAATATCATCATGAGCTGCATGCTTTCCAGGAATATGGAGAACTAAAAATGGCAACCTAAGGACATGGAAAAAACAACCCTTTCACATGAGGAAGGGGATATCTGCCTGCATCTGAATTACCCAACGGCTTCCCTGGCCTCCACCTCTGCTGCTGAGATCGGTGTGGGCTAGAGCTGTGTCTACACGGACAGAGTGGGTTCACCGTGTCCACTGGAGATGTGGCCTCAACAAGCACGTTCCTCTGAACAGCTGACGGGCTGGAACACACCATTGTTTAAGGGCTTTGGCAAGTCCTATGGGGTGGCTCCCAGGAACACCCTATCTACAGCATAGATGGAACAAGACTCAGGAGCAGTGGGGACCGGGGCAGGCGGTGTCGAGGGAGAATATTTTTGTAAAGTCTTCCAGGGTCTTAAAACTGAAATATTCTCGGTGTGTGTTCTAAACATAAAACCCACTCATCTCTTAAAGGTTCTCCCCCAAACCCCAAATGACTGGCTCCTTAGAAGATACTGTGGTTGTCCTCTCTCCAGAATGTGGGTGGGAGAAAGAGGCCATGTAAAGGATGGGTCCAGTGAGAAGGTGAAGGGGGTGCTCACAGGGAGGTGATAGGCAAACACCTATTTGAACACTAGGAAAGAATTAAGTTTGTGAAAACAACCATCTCCACTGAGTTTCTACAATTTCTCCACTGACCTCCTCAGAGAAGGAAAGAATGAAAATGTGAAAGACTGAGGTAAAGCCAGCTTGTGAAGAACAGGGCACGGGCAGCAGCCCCTCCCTCCTGGACACCTGAGTCCTCCCAGGTGCATGGAAGCCTCAGTGATCAGCCAGACCACTCAGGGGCCAAGACAGTGGGCAATGCAGGATGACATGGGCAGGTGGTGGGCACATTGTGGGGGAGACTATACCTGTGGGCGGGTAATGGGCTCAAATGGTAAGAAGGTGAGTAGACTGCTACAGTGTTAACATGGGGGTGGTGGGGAGGGTACACCTGTGTGCAGGTGATGGGGTCACAGGGGGTGGGGGGAGAGTACACCTGTGGGCAAGTGATGGGGTCACAGGGGGTGGGGGGGAGAGTACACCTGTGGGCAAGTGATGGGGTCACAGGGGGTGGGGGGGAGAG
>CAUYLG010076546.1:0-43119 GCA_963573385.1 Cacajao melanocephalus
GCAGTAGAACAAGAATCCTGTTCTCTCTCCCTCTTTTTCTTCCTCTTTCTTTCTCTCATACATTCTTTTTCTTTCTTTCTTTCACTCTCACTTTCTTTCCTCTCTTTTTCTTTCTTTCAAAAAATAAAAAAATAATAATAATAAAATAAAATAAAATAGCCATTTAAATTCAATTTCATAGCATTGCTCTACTTTTTGTTTGGTCTCTGTCTTTTTTTTTCTTCAGCTATCAATTACCTTCTTAATGGGGCCAAGAATGGACACAGATAGTTGGATTGAATGAAGTCAGATTTCCTTGATTTAAGTCCACTACCATGGGGACATTCTTTTTGGGACATTGAGAGATGCCAGTGCTCCAAATGGTCTTAAATGTTTGAGATAGACTCTCTATACCCTTGTGATCATTGATGGTTCCAGAGGAAGGGGACTTTGTAAAGACATTGCTACATCACTGCAAATGATCAGGCTCACATCAGTGTTGGAAGCATGTAATGTAATAATTGTGATGTCAATGAAAATTGAACCCCTTACTATAAGAAGTGACAGCTATTCTGTTAATGATAAATGACTTCGGAAAGCCTATGACCTTCTAAAATATATTTAAGAGCATTTTCTAAGGTCAAAAAGTTTTAACACCACAGTTTTTGGCAAGTTTTATTTATATATTTACATTTAAAAATATGCATGGAACCTCTATTTTGAGTCAGACAGTGTTCTAACCTCTAATGTTACATTCGATTAAAATACATATTATAACTGAAAGCTACTTAATTTAGAAGATTGAATGTCAAGGTTTTTGTGAGTTATAGGTATGAAAAGTAATTTACCCAAACTGATGGAGCGTTTTTTCATCTTTAATGTCTGTATCACTATTTTTATTTTAGAATTTTCTTTAAAAATTTGTATTTCATTTTATTTCATCATATAAATATAGACTTAATTTTCATTTTAAAATTTTCTTTAAAAGCTTGTTTCTAAAAAGAACTACTTTTCTCCTATATTGTTCCATGTATGCTGTATTTTAATTACTCTATTCTTCTTTCACTTAAAATAAGTGAACTCTGAATATGTGAAAAAATTTGCACTAAAGGGTAAATAAGACATTAAACTTATGCTGGGCATATGAAATAAGTTCAGTGAGAACCTAACAGTGTAGAAGCAGTAAAAATTTTAAGTAAGCTCTTTATGGATCGAATAAACTACAAAGGGAAACAAATATGAAGTGCTGAAAGGAAACTATAAAAAGCAAGGGTAGATTAAAAAATATGAGCTTTAAAGGAGTGTTTAAAATAGCATACAAAGGTTGAGAAGAATCCTTTTCAGGATAAAGATAGAGAACTATTAACAGTCATTCATTCTTAAAATGGCAAAATATTCAGTCAAGCACTTAACTATCAACTGTGACAACTTGGAGTTATGTTAATTTATGGATTCATTTATCTATTTATCCACTTACCAAATATTTGTTTTGTTATTGCTCTTTTCTTTTCTATTTTGTTTCATTCGTTCAACATTATATTTCAGGCCACAAAAATAATACCAATTAATTGTAACTTAATGTACAGAATTAACTAAAATATAACATGTATATAAAGACATAGAATGGTGGTATGTTCTTTTCTTTTTATGGGCATTCATTAAGTAAAAACATTTCTTAAAGGAGAGAGTGATTTTATATCTTGGAGAATTCTTTCATAGAAAACACATATTTTCAAAATAAATACCTAGGCCCCTTTAAAGGATCTTTTAAACATAAAAATGACAGAATATCAATGCAAGAGACTAATAGATTTGGGCAGATAAACAAAAACCTTTAATACATCATAACATTTAAATTTAGCATTAAAGAGCTGAGTAAAAATGCCTTCCACAAATAAGTTAAATGATTCATATTCTAATTTACAAAGAGCATCTATCTATCTATCCATTCACACATCTGTGTATCATCTATATAAACCACTATAAAATGTGTTATTCTGTTTTCTGTTGCTATAGAGCAACATACAGCTATATCTGAGACTGGGTAAGTTAGAAAGAAAATAATTATTTTTTACAGTTCTGGAGACTGGGAAGTTCAAGGTTGAGGGGCGGCATCTGGTAAGGGCCTTCTTACTGGTGAGGAGCCTTTGTAGAGTTTCAATGTGGCACAAGACATCACATGGTGAGAAGGCAAGCCTGCCTGAAGCCTTGGGGGCCCAATACCTGCACCAGTGAGCCCAGAATGCTGGACATGGAGTCAAAGGAGATTATTCTCCAGCTTTAAGACTTAAAGTAGTTTTCCCTGTTGGGGTTTAGACTTACTTGAGACCTGATACTACTACTTCTTTCTCCTCCTCCTTTACCTCCACACCACTTCTTCTTCTTTTCTTTATTCTTTCTTCATCATCTTCTTCTTTTTTTTCATTGAGGGAGTTGGCTATTTCTCCCTGATGGAATCGGAATGTTTGTTGTATTCCTGTCTCACAATTGTATTTTTGGAAGTATTTTGGAACCTTTGTTTAATTTCAAAGGTTCAAAACTGAAGGAGAGTTTACTTCAAGATGAATTGTACCTTGAGTATCACTCATATCTGATACAGATGAAACTCTGGATTTTGAACTTTTGAGTTGCTGCTGAAATTAATTAAGACTTTGGGGATGTGAGGGTAGAATGAATCTACTTGTATAGGAGAAGATATGAGTTTTGGGGGGCCAGGGGAAAAGTGTTATAGTTTGAATATTTGTCCACTTTGAAACTTACGTTGAAACTTAATCCCAATGTAACAGTATTAAGAGGTGTGACCTTTCAAAAGTGATTGGGTCATGAGGGTTCTGCCCTCATGAATGGATTAATAAATTAATGAATTAATAGGCTATCATGGGAGAGGGTTAGTTATCACAAGAGTGATTATGTTATAAAGTCCAGCTTGGCATGCTCTAGCTCCCTCATCCTGAAATGTCCTTAATCGCATAAATGGTCAAGGACAAGTATAAACAATTCAGAAAATAGACACTTCTAACTATTATAGACTGTATATTCATGTTCCCTCAAATTCACAGATTTAAACCTAATCACTAGTGTGATGAAGAGGTGGGGCCTTTGAGATTTAATTAGGTTAATTAGGTAATGGAACATTCATTAATGGGATCAGTGACCTTGTAAGAAGAGACACGAGAGAGGATCTCTCTCTCACTATGTGAGGATACAGCAAGAAGGTGGCCATCTGCAAATCAGGAAGAGAGCCATCACCAGTAATGCAATCACTGGCACCTTGATCTTGGACATCTCACTCTCTAGAACAGTAAGAAATAAATTCCTATTGTTTTACCACCTAGTCTATGGTATGTTTGTTACAGCAACTCAAACTGATTAAGACACTAATATGTTTTAAAATTTCATTGAAACAACTTTCCCAGAAAACTATCTAGTAATGGACATAAAGAATTTTAAAAATGTTTATACTGTTTTATCATGTATGCCAGGAGACAAGTACTAGAGCAGGAATTTTTCATGTATTTTGTAAATAAACAAACAGAGATGCGAAGTTTTTCAAACTTTCAGCTATCATTGAAAGTCTCGTACAAAGAAATACAAATATTTATGTACAAAGATGCTTATCACGGTGGTGCTTACAATAGTAAGAAACTATAAGTAAATATTTAATGAAAATTAATAAATAGAATAGTTACATAAAATGAAGTAAATATGTAAATAAAATACAAATGCTAAAAATAAAAATTTTAATTTTTATAGAAAATACCCAACATACAAAAGATTAGAGAATAAACATAAAGATTTCATATGTAGTCATCATTCAGCTTGAACAGATATCTACTAAACAGTAGCTTATTTTTATTATTTGCTTATCCACTGGCCTCCCCTGCTTCCACCTTGATTATTTTGAAAGAAATCTCAAACATCATATTACTTCACCATAAATGTGAATATAAAGTTTTTGAAGTATTTATAATAAAAGCTGAACATTTTTATAACAAGAGAAAAAGCAAATTATAAAATGGCCTATGAAATAGTATTCCAATTACTTTTAATGTGTGTGTGTGTGTGTGTGTGTGTGTGTGTGTATGTGTATGTGTGTATGCATGTAGCAGAAAACAAATTGGTAGTAGTAGACAAAAATTTTGAGACGGATTTATCAGAGAGTTGTGAATTTATATTTGTTTGTATTTTCCCAGTTTTCTGTAATGAATATGCACTTTATGATTAGCCCTAAATATTACTACATAAATAAATGTGTGTATGTGTATATTTGATGTGGCTTAAATATATCCTCAAGAAGTTTATGTGTTAGAAGCTTGATCCCCAATGCGGCAGTGTTGAGAGGTGGAACATTTGGGAGGTGATTGGGTTTATGTGGACTCTGCCCTCATGAATCGATTGATCCATCATGGATTACTAGATTAATGGGTTGATGGGTTAACGGGTTATAACAGGAGTGGGTGAGTTATCATGAGAATGAGTCTGCTGTACAGCCAGTTTGACTGTCTCTCATAAGTCTCCTCAGCATGGGAGCATTGTGCCATCACAGGACTCTCCAGAGAGTTCCCACCAGCAGAAGGTTCTCCAGAGGCAGCCATGTGACCTTGGAATTGCCAGCCTCCAGAACTGTAAGAAATAAATTTCTTTTCTTTATAAATTATCCAGTCTCTGGCATTCAGTTATAGCTGCAGAAAACAAGCTTAGACAAAAATTATACTTTAATAAAGCTGTTAAAAATAAAATAAGTCATTATCTTTTAGGTAATACCATTCGATGAAGTTATAAGTATGAGGAAATATTACTAAAAGAGGAAGTGAGTTAAAAAATATATAACTTTAGCTGTCATTTAAAAAGTGAATAAAAATACTTTGTGTTTTTATAAATTAGCTCATGCTTCCTCATTTTGGTGGGGGGAACAGAATCTAAGGTAAATAACACAAAATTAGCTTCCCCATTATAGATATACTGTTTTTCAAAACTGGGGAATAGATATATAAATCCATTTTAAGGGTATTATTGGCCCTTAATGCCATCAAAAACCACTAGAAAAACATATTGATCAAGTAAATCAGTTAATTAGACTTACTACATGAAGGGAGAACACCAATGTGCTAGAGATTTCAATAAATTCTCTAAAGAAGGAAGTTTCAGGAAGAAAAATATACAGGGCTTTGGGTGGCTTTAAGGCAGATTTTGCAAGATGGAGCTCTTTGGGATTGGTCAGGGTTTAGAGCATAATAGCTTTGGTTTGGTGGGCACAGCAAGGAAAGAGTCCAGAAATGAGCTATTAGTCTTAAACAATAAGCTATTTTTGTTGTTTCATAGTTTTATCTTTCAGAGCATGTAGAGCATGTATTTACTGCAGCAAGTAGCTAAGTTACTTTTGCCTGGTTCCAGTTCTGTTTAGCAAAGAAACAGGAAAATATCTTTGGTCCTTGGACTTTCTATCCCAGGAGCAGTAAAGTAAATTGGGTTCATTTCTTATTTTAAAAAGTTTAAAACGAATCCAAGGACAACACAATTGTGTCCCTCTAATTCTTTTGTTCTATACAAAATTATATTCTATCTCCTTATAATTTTGTTTTTAAAATTTTATTAATAGAGACAGGCTATTACTATGTTGCCTAAGCTGGTCTCAGACTCCTGGCCTCACACTTCAGCCTCCCCAGGTGCTGAGATTATAGGTAGAAGCCACCATGCCCAGCCTCTATTTCCTTTTTAAATAGTCGAACTCCCATCATTTTATTCACTTAATTGATCTCTTGTGTTTGCAGCATTGTGCTAAGTGACAGGTACAAAAAGTTGAATGAGCATAATCTTGGATAAGACATGCATGCAAAGAAATACATGCAAGAATTTATAAGGTGATGTTGAAATATTATGCAGAGGGTACACAAAGCACAAGGAGGAAACAGTGAATTCTATTAGGGTATGGAGTGGTTGGACACAATTTTATACTTAAGCTAATACTTGACTTGAGTTTCAAAGAATGAGAAGGAAGAGAGAAGGAGAACAGAAAAGAATTATAGATTTTTTAAAAAGTGCGAAAGTTTGGGAAACTGCCTGCTAATCAGCATTATAATTTAAAAATCTGTAAGTATTATTTTACTTAGGAATATTTCACTCTTGCTTATGTTTTCTTTTCAGAATGTAGGTCTTATTTCCCTAATTAAACCGAAAGGATCTTGGGCACAAAAAGTCTTTTTATATTCCTCATGTCTCTTAGATCTGTGTCTACAAAATGTGCAAAAAAATACTTTGACTGGTAAATGATAACAGAGAAGAGTAGGAGAAAAAATATTGTGATCTGGACTACTTATTTTAACTAGTTTAACAAATGACTGTTATTTATGCAGGATTTTCCCTAGACAGAATATACTTAGGGGATTCCCACAGGAATCCAAATACTGTGATTTGGACTACTTATTTTAACCAGTTTAACAAATGACTGTTATTTATGCAGGATTTTCCCTAGACAGAATATACTTAGGTGATTCCCGCAGGAGTTCAAGCAATTTATAATTGCTTGACTCCACATTTATAATTGTTTCCAACATTCAGGGTTAGATTATTAGTGACATTATTATTAATAACCAAACACATAACAAGATTACTTGCCTCGTATTGATGCTCAGTAATTTTGTGTAAAAGAAATAGATGCATATGTAAAATCACATTAATATTACCAAGGGTGAAGAGAAGTCAACTAGGCATTTTGGGGAAATATTTTTTTAATGTATATTAACAAAACAGAACTCTGTGGGCTTTCCTCTCCTCCTCTGCAGTTTGTGATGCTGTTGTGATGTGATCAGGAGCTCCAGCAACTGGTTTGTTTAAAGGAGGCTGCAATAGCATAAAGACTATTGCTAAGGCATATGCAAAAGCATAAAGACTATAAGCTAAAGATGGCTGAGTATGAGGATATAAACAAGCCATTTCCTCAATGACTGACTTTATTGAGTTGCTTTGCTATCTTTGTGCTTCCTAGCTCTAGACTTCTCCTTAGGGAAGGTTATTAAATTGTGTAAACCATGTTTGTTAGGTCCTCTACAACTTTCAGGAAAAAAGGCATTTCTTACTGAAATAATCAATCAGCAGCCAAGATATTGCTCTAATTAGATTCTCAATGAATATCTGTTTAATTAATGCTGCTTAAGTCAAAGGTGGTTGGAGGTCAAGAGGCCAAACTATTGAATAACAGAATATTGTGATTTATTGTTTATTACCACTTATTTATCGCTTCATATAAACTTAAAAATCAGTTTGTTTAATTCTAAGCTAATCAGGTCTCATTTTTGTTGGGAAAGCTTTAGATCTGTAGATTAATTTAGTGAAAATTAACTTTATAATGATAAATCTTGTCCAAAAGCAAGGTAGGCTTTCCTTTTGAGCAAGTATTTTTCTGTCTTTCAGAAGCATTCTAAAACATTTTTCTTAGAAGTTCTTCACTTTCTTGCTAATTATTCTGTAGCTATACTACCTTTGCCTAGAAATATTACATATAATCTCTTATATAATGTTTGAAAAATGGTTATTGCTTTTATTGAAGCATGTTTATACCAGATGTCTCATAGTTTGTAATGGTTTTGGCTTTAAGTCTCTTTGATTGAGTATCTTGGTTTTTCAGTCTCTACAATCCTATCATCTGAAAGTAATGTTAATTTTGCTTCTTTTTCTGCAAGTTCTGTAACATACTTTTCTTTCTTTCTCTTCTCCTTCCCCTGCCCTCCTCCTTCCCATCTTTCTTCTCCTCTTTTCCCCCTCACTGCCTTTCTCCACTTCTGTTTTTGTCTGAGTGTTAGCTAAAGTTAATTAGAAGTTGGTTATCATCTGTATCACCTGTATTATTAAGCTTGATGCTAGATCTTTTAGTTACAAACACATTTATAAATAGCCAGAAAAGTCCATTTGTTGCCATTTTATGAATGATTTTAATCTATAATGGATATTAACTTTTACCAAATGCTGTTTGAGCAACTACAGCATTTATGTATCAATATGGGTTCAGGCATTATGCTGATCTCTCCATGCTCTAAGAAGGGAAATAACTCTAGTTTTAACTCTGTGTGAATAGGTAGAACCTATTTGAAATTTGGGGGCAGGGATATTTAGAAATAACATTGCTTCATAGGTTAAAATTTTATTTCTGATACATTTTATTTACTTTGGATAATATTCTTTACAATGCTTTTTGAATAGAAGGCTTAATTCAATTTAATTTATTTTGTAGGGTGTGGGGATGTTACTATATCTGACTCAGAAGAGTAGTAATAGTATCATCACATCCAACAGATACAGGCACTTCAGCATCTTCTTCTTCTGTAACACGGAGGAGTTAGACAAAACAATCCCCCAAACTCCTTTAGTTCTAACATTCTATGATGCTCCTGTGATAATTATTTAATTCAATTTCTTCCTTTCACAGAGAAGGAAACTGAGTCCCAGAGAATAAACACTGGTCAAGACTATACATGGTAGTTAATTAGCAGCAGAAACAAACTAAATTCACAGCTCTTTTTGTTATTTCTTACAGTGTGTCTGAAAGCAAGTCATTTAACTGAAGACAGGAACTCCAAAATATTTAACTACCAAAAAGTTGGCTCAACTTTTCATCATAGCATGGCTGCAGTGAACACATTTGAGTTATCAGTTCTCCTATTTTATGACATAGGTATACTATAATTTATAATTTTAATGTTTTTTATTTAGGAAATTACGAGTACATAAATAAATGTAGATCTTACTATTTCAAAACATTCACAAAAACATCTGTGTAACTTGATTACTGTATTGTCAAATTAATAGGCAACTAAATCTTAAATTAATCCCTATTTGTTTATTATTCATTTTGATGGTGCATACAATATGTTCTTTTTATATCTGTAAACTAGATAACTTGAAAAAAATAAAATTGAACCACAGGAAAGTCAAGATTTCCTTTTCCCATCTTCTCTTTATGGCACAGTCAAGGAAGCATATTTATCTTTGGTATATTTGCAAACATTTTGTTTTAATATGATCCATCATTTTCCTAAATTTAAAGTTAAATATAACATAGTGCCAAAGCATACATCTTTATTATCAGTGAATATATGTCAATAAATATTATCAATATTTCACAATAATAATGTTGTATTTATATTTTTCAATTTGATTTTATTTTACCAGTTTACTGTCACAGTATATTCTTTCCTTAGAAAGGGCAAAAAGGCTTCATAGCCTGGGAAACTGAGGCATAGAACTTTGGAGTCACTTTCTCTCCATCCCACATGTTTTTTCTTTATGCAAGCAGAGAAAAAACTCTCTAGTAATAGTAACACACACACACAAAACCAAAACCGTACTCGTCCTGGTTCTTAGCCTGATGCTTCTTTCCTTTAGCCCCAGTGCAGAAAGTACCAGGTATTTACATACTCAAGTCATTCACCTTTTGTAACTGCTTGAGAGACAATACTAATGAAAAAATATGTTTCACGAGCCATGTTTTCACTCCTGAAACATGTAGTTTATTGCTTTCCAAGTGTGTGGTTTGAGGACGCAAACATATTTTCTTTAAAAATCTGTAGCTTTGCTGAAAATAAATCTGGCCCATAAAAATTATAGGAGAAACGATTATTTCTTGGCAGCTCTGAATGTATAGCTTTAATTTCAATAAGAGTCCTATCTTAGATTATTTATTATCTTGGTCATTCAGTAAGTATTTTCTGCGCATCTGTATCTGCCTATTTGAGGCAAAGAGGATATGGCAGAAAAAAAATTCTGTTTTCATGGCGCTTACATTTTAGTTGAAGAAGACAGACTATATATAAATAAAGTAGTGGAATATATAGTTTGTCTCCTGGTAATAAGTGCTTTGGAGGAAAGCAAATAGAAAAGGAAGGTAGAAAATTGTTAGGAAGAGAGTTAACAGCTTTAAAAAGGGTTGTAGGGAAGGCCTCATTGGGAAGGTGATTTTAGAAAAGCCTTGAAGAATGTGAGGACACTAGCTCTTCAGATTTCTTGGGGAAGAGTGTTCTTTCTGTTCAGTTGCACAAAGCAGCAACAACATAAATGTTTCTCTAAACCTTCAGTCTGATTCACTTTGACAGATATGCCTTTGAGATGATTAACAAACCATTTGAAACTGATTTCCTTCTCTCCCAGAAAATTGTCCAAGTGACTGAGAGCTTATATATTCCTGGAACTGAGGACATGAATAAGGATTGATGTAATTTTCATCTGTAATATTTCCAGAGAGGAATTGGGCACATCTTGATATTTAGGGAACAGTAGTTAGCAGCAAATGTTTCTCCAGAGTTTTTAGACTCCATCATCACTATTTATTATAGATTAGAAATTCATTTTGGTGGTCTGCTGGTCCAGACAGTGAATCACAAACCAAATATCAGGCACTCCCCATCGAAAGAAGAGATTATTCTGTTTCTGGTATTAAGGATTATTAAATATTTGAGAGAAATTTATATTAATATGTTACCTTAAATACATACAATCAACAAAATATTAAGCTGTCTGTTTTGTGATTTTATTTATTTCTTCGAGAAAGAACGAAAACTTCTCATTTGGTTTTGGAGCTTACTATTTGGAACGTTATGTTACAGGATATTGTATGTTAACCTGAGTCTACCTCCCCTCATGAAAAAGGATCTTCAAATAATGAACCTTTGCCAATTCTGAGGTTCTGTGTATTCCTGCTCTGAGCTTCCAGGAAGAACAGCAGACCCCTAAGAACATTAATGAAACAACAACGTGTGGAGGTTAAATTCAGAGAGACATCTGCCGTAACCAGCACAGCAGCTGGTTGAAAGGTACAGAAGAGACTGAACTGATTCAATGCATGTCAACAACAATTTGTTGTTGTTGTTTGTTTTATTTTAATTTCTAGGATACATGTGAAGATATGCAGAATGTGCAGGTTTGTTACATTGGTAAATGTGTGCCATGGTTTCATAGGTGATTTGCTGTACCTATCAACCCACCACCTAGGTATAAAGCCCAGCATGTGTT
Source organism: Cacajao melanocephalus (assembly GCA_963573385.1). Taxonomy (NCBI): domain Eukaryota; kingdom Metazoa; phylum Chordata; class Mammalia; order Primates; family Pitheciidae; genus Cacajao; species Cacajao melanocephalus. The sequence continues at coordinate 10,981 of CAUYLG010076546.1, forward strand.
AGCTATTTTCTTGATGCTCACCCAATCCTCACTCCCCGACAGGTCCCAGTGTGTGTTGTTCCCCTCTCTGTGTCCATGTGGTCTCATTGTTCAGCTCCCACTTATAAGTAAGAACATGCAGTGTTTAGTTTTCTGTTCCTGCAACCCAAAGGAATACATATCATTCTATTATAAAGATACATGCACGTGTATGTTCATTGTAGCACCATTCACAATAGCAGAGTTTTAAACTAGGAGTTGCTTTAAACTTCTTTATCAAATAATTAGGATTAGAAAATATAATCATTTAGAAAGATGTCTACTCACACTAGACCGTGTCTTTGTAAACAGATGGTCCACCTCAAAGATTTTGGCAAGAGTGGGCATCAATGGGCATATAAGTGATCACATATTTTACTTTACTGGCAAATAAAAATGGGGTTACCTATTTTCCTCCTATGAAAATTTAAGCATTCTACTAATTTGTATGCTTTCTCTTATTTACTACTTTTCAATAGGAATGAAGTACCTGGAATCAAAGGCCTAGCTTTGGTTTCTTTGGGACAGCTTTTCAAAAATGGTGTCAGTCACTTAAAAAGATGTCTAAGCTCTTACAGTGCTAGGCATGGTAGGAAAGATAAAGCAAGTCATTTATTGGTCATAAAGACCTTAGAGTGAAATGGTGAGTGGAGAAGGGAGGGAGTTTGCAGACTTCCTTCTAAGTAAGACTCAGACAGAAAGCAATAGAAGCTCAATGGAAAGGAAGACTACAGTCACATTTGTTTTTTATTTTTTCTTATTTTGCAGTGACATTGATTCAAAAAAGACATTTGAGAAATATGTAGAATGTATCTAGGTTTGCAGTTTGCTTCTGGTATTCACTAACAATGTGATTTAAGGCAAGTTTCTCTCACTGGAGCGCAGTGGTGTGATCATGACTCACTGCAGCCGTAAACTCTTAGGCTCAAGCAATTCTCCCTACTCAGCCTCTCAAGTAGATGGGACTTACAGGCACACCATCATGCCTGGCTAATTTTTTAAATTTATTTTTTGTAGAGGGTCTCATTATGTTTCCTGGGCTAGTCTCAAACTCCTGGCCTCAAGCTATCCTCCTGATTTGGCTTCCCCAAATGCTGGGATTACAGGCACAAGCCATCACCCCAGTCTAAGGTGAATTTCTTAACTGATCTGAGCCTCATCGTTTCTTCATCTGTAAAGCGAGCAGTCTTTCCTAATGTGCATTGAAGTTACAGGTAATCAAGAGTGCATGCAAAGCACTTGGCATTTTGTCTGAACAAGGTAGTAAATATTGCCATTATTAAGAAAGATTAGGAAGGGCACCTCACAGGCTTGAGGTCAGAATGCCTAGCAAATGGAATTACAACATTAGGACTGGGCTCTAACACTAGTTAGCTGGATGCAAAGGAAAACTCAGCATAGAATGGATTTTGTGTGCTGATGAAATGCTACATGGTGTGGTGATATTCACTGCCCCAGTTTGTTGTTGTGTGAAGAAAGTAAGGTGTAATCCTAAATATCAAAGCCCTTTAGAAGGCAATTATCAGCCATACAAATCAAGAACACTGGCACATAGAGAACAATTTGAAATCTGTATTTGGCAGGTGTGTCTTGGAGAATCTGTAGGAAAAATATGTGCTCATAAAACTTTAGAGGACCTGAGAAAATGTACCTTGTTGCCCCTCTGAAGGCTTCCATGCCTCGTCTTCTTTCCTCAGATCCTCAGATGGGGCATGGATGGCTTCCTTTGGTCTCTTCATTACCAGGATGGTATTAATACTTCGGTGTCCTTATCTTTATAATGTGAGACATTTATTAGTAAAATTTTCACTAGGTCGGATTACAAGCTAGTCTACCTGCGGATAGAATTGCAGCTTATATAATACAGTGAGAGAATGGAAAGGGGAGATAAGGAAGCAAGGAAGAGAGAAAGAGGGAGAGAGTGATTTTTTAAATTTTAAAACATTGTTTTATTTCATTTTGAGACAAGGTCTCGTGTCCCCCAGGCTGGAGTGCAGTGCTGTAATCGGCTCACTGTAGCCTTGACCTCCTGAGCTCTAGTGATCCTGTCACTCCATCCTGTCTAGTAGCTAGGACTACAGGGGCATGCCACCACACCCAGCTAATTTTTTGTTTTTCTGTAGAGAGGGTCCCACTGTGTTGTCCAGGCTGGTCTTGAACTCCTGGCCTCAAGAAATCCTCCTGCCTTGGCCTCCCAAAGATTGGCATCAGCTACCACAATTCAAGAAAATGAAATAAATTAACAAAATTATTAGGTTAAACAGTGATTTTTTTTTCAGAAATTGCATTTAAGTTTTTAGGTATGTGCATTAGAAGGGTCTAATAACATTTCTCTTTTAGAGGAAAAGGACTGAAAACTTTGAGAAAAAGATAAAAGTACCCAAATCAAAGTGTGCAGAGCTAACCAATGGCAGAGCTGGGAATTGAACATAGGTCTCTCCATAGGCAAAGCCTCTGTATGCCCTTTCCAGGGCACCAGGCTGCCTCCCTTAGCCTTGGGACTTGACTTTGATATTGGATACTCTTTTTAAAAATGATGTTATGTAAGTATACAAGGGTTACTTGTTTATTGCTTTTTAACACACTCTCTATCTGGCATTTAACTGGAACTCTGACTTTCAGAGAAGTGTTATCTGTTATTAACATGTTAGGGCATAACAAAAATAAATTTGTTTTTATTTAGTAGTTTAGGCATATAAAATGGGGTTACCTATTTGCCTCCTGTGGAAGGTTACTTCCTGCCTTCAATATTTAATGCTTTGTTCAAACTTTTATGAAGAGAATAATCTAGTTCATATTTTTCATAATGATCATTTAAAGCAGTGGTGTTCAAAATCAGTGGTTATCTCAATTAGCCACCACCTTCCTCCTTTATGATCATTTCCCTTCTCCTTTCAGACAGAAATAATACCTCTCTTCTTGGTGCTCCTACAGAGCTCTGTGCCTCTTCAATGGCAAAACTACATTTGTTTTGTCTTCTTCTCTCAGCAGGCTATAGTTTTCATCTAGACTGTAAATTCCCCACCTGACCTTAAGTTCCTGTATGCTTCATTTGTAATATCTTAGTGATATTCCAAGTATTTATTAGCCTAATTAAATTTTATGTGCCATGTTTTTAAACTGTTTCAGAGGAATTAATTTTAACAATAACCAGGGTTTTTTTGTTTTTGTTTTTTTTTTTGGTTAGATAATTCATGAGTAATAAGGAACATGAAAGCACTAGCCCTGGTAATGGAGAGGCAGAAGGAAAGAATTTGGTGCTGGACCTAATGGCTGGAAGAAAGGATGAGCGGTGGAAAGGTTTTAGGAGGGACTGCATAGCACATTTTCAGGGTTTTAATTTGCTGAATCTGTTTCAGATATTAGGTTGGTGCAAAAATAATTGCGGTTTTTGCCATTGAAAGTAATGGCAAAAACCGCAATTACTTTTGCACCAACATAATATTACACACATGAAAGTGTGGATAATCAAAACTTTTGTCTTTGATAAGAGCTATAAACAATGTGATAAAAATTTCTGAATCATACCTTCCTTCTCTGCTGCAGATACATAACAGCTGGTAGAATTTATTTCTGTGGGAAAACTTGTTCCTATGTTCAGCTTGTGACATGAAAATCTCAAGTACTGCATCAGTACTGCATCATCATCTTTTTCTTTCTCCCATTTTTATTGCTTTTCTGATCCTATCCTGAATTACAGACAATGCCCCGAACAACTTTAAGTCTCTTGCTGTAACTTGGACTTATGTGGTACAGTTAATAAAAAATGTCTTTAAAGAGTATCAATGTCTTAAATAGAAAAAGCATTTTGATATTTCAGGGCTATTGCTAACCAGGGTAATCAAAGAACATATGGCGAAAAGCTGTACTTTTTCACTCTCTGAGTAGTACTAGGCAGGGGAAATTGTGGAGAAAATGAGACAGGCCTGAAGATGTCCTGTAATTCCCTCACTTCTGGCAGCCCAAGTGGGCCCTGGCACTCCCAGTTACCCCCAACCCCTACCCCCACAATAGAATCATCCCCAATGTCTTTTGGTCTCAGAAATAGATCTGAAAAATACCTTCACTCTGAGGTATCCATGTTAAGGTCATGATGTATAAACACAATTAGGGATTGAAAAATAAGCAAAGCTACACAAGTTTTAAACCAACAAACAAGTATCTAATTATGGAATGTGAGGCACTAAGAAGCTGGTTGAGGGAGAATTTGGAGAATGTCAGGTCTTCCTACAAAAGATTGCTCTAATCCTAGAAGATAATGGTCTGATCATCTCTGAAGGAAGAAATCTCAGCTGTTTTTAAGTTCTGATGTTTGTTTTGATTTATTATTTTTTTCCTTGCCAGGGATTTATAGTTGTAGAATGTTTAGAATTGGGTGATTGGGTACAAAAATTCAGTTAGACAGAAGGAATATGTTCTAGTGTTTAATAGTATGGAAGGGAAATTATAGTTAACAAATAACTTATTTATATTTCAACATAGCTAAAAGGGAAGTGTAATGTTCCGAACACGAAGAAAAATGTTTGAGAGGATAGATACCCAATTACTGTGATTTAATCATTGCAGGTTGTATACATGCCCTGACTTAATCATTGCACATTGTGTGCATGTATCAAAATGTAACATGTCACTCCAAAATACATACAACTATGAAATATCAATTAAAGAAATCCAAAACAGGGGTATCTCCATTTTTAGGGTACCTCAAACCAAAATGTTCTTCAGCGGAAGCTGTCTGCTATGGTGGGACTTGGGGAGAGATTGCACTGGAGGGGAGGAATGAGCCAGTGATGGAGGTAGGGGTAGACAGGAAGCTATCACAGGAGTTCTCAGCTGGGGAGATGGAAGTCAGCGCTAGGAAAAGTCACAGGAGGATCAAATTATTCTCTTCGCCTACCTCTCGTTCCTCCAGCTGTCCCCATCAAATAACTGTCCCTCTAGAATCTTAGTTTAAAAATGTTCTCAACAGAGTTCCTACTCCCACTCACATTTCTTTCAAGAGATAAGCTGGAATGTTTTACAAACAACCCAGTTGACAGCCGGGTGTGGTGGCTCACACCTGTAATCCCAGCTACTCGGGAGGCTGAGGCAGGAGAATCGCTTGAACCTTGGAGGCGTTGATGTGGTGAGACAAGATCATGCTGTTACACTCCAGCCTGGGCAACAAGAGAAAAACTCTGCCACAAAAAACAAACAAAACAAACAAACAAACAAACAAAACTCAGTTGAATAGGTTGAAAGAGCAGAGGTTAAGTTTAAATGTTGTTATGACTGGTTTCGGTTCTTGGAAGACCAAACACTAGATGACATCAAGTGTATATTTTTAGCCTCATTTATAATGTGACAACATTTCACTCTCTCCTCATTGTCAAAGGCTACTTCCAAAGGATTATGAAGGAAGATCTGACTTGCATTAAAGTTTCTTTGACTTTGAACACGGCACATGTTTTCCATAGAAAATGAATAAAATTAGAGAGTAGATTGAATGATATATTGCATTTCTAATGCAGCACTCACCTAGATAATTTACAGTGCTTTATTTTAAACTCTGCAAAACCACTTGGATTGGTTCTTGTTCTTATTTTTTCTTGTTCATTAATTCAACAACTGTTTATTGTGCACTTGCCTTATAGCATAGGGACACATATATTCATAAGTTGTTGGAGATAAACAGGTATCTCAACTCTGATGAGCCTCATACGTTGAAGGAAGAGACAGCCTCACGAAGAAACAATCAGAAATACAGTCTGATCATTCACATAAAGAGAGGTGTGAAGAACGTGTGAACCCAAGAGGACCCGGCCCTTTGAAATGAGAGGCAGGAGGAGCCAGGGAAGGCTTCATGGAGGAATCTGGTTTTGAAAGACATAGAAATTAGATAAGTGTGCAAAAGACGTTCCAGATTGAAGGGCAATAAGTGCAAGCCTGTACTTCATATTCTAACATCACAGCATATGTACGACACTGTATCTAGCACAGCTGTATGTTACATCATCAGGTGTGCAACATGTTTTTGTACTTGGCTCTATGAATCACAAAGTTTGACAACACTGGTGTAATTTTTTGTTGTTCTTGTTTTGATTTTCCTTTATTTCCTTGCAGTTAAGTTGGTGATCTCAAGCTTTAGTCTGTGAATGAATCAACCTGATTGATTAAACATGGGGGACCCAGGCTGTATTCCCAAATGGCATGTTTCAGCTCGTCTGGGCAGGGCACAGGAACCTGCATAGTGTTTTTAAAAGCCCCCTAGTGATTTTGATTAAGATAATCGGAAGACTATGGGTTGAGAAACACTAGATTAGGGAGGATAGAAAGTAACGGAATTTCTGTTTCTTTTTTTAGGCTTTTATTTGCAGAAGGAGAAAGTGAGGAAAAGAAAAGGTTGCCAACCAGTGTAGGACAAAGAAAAACAGAAGTAGCTGAGAGAGGAATGCAGAGCTGTTGGCCAGTAGGAATTTAGGTTTCAAGAAGATAAGCCGCTGATTGACTGAGTTTGGGAGGGAGATTTGCACAGGAAGGTACACAGTATAAGAAAATAGCAATAATACTATGTAATGTAAAAATCTCAACACAGAAATAGGCTGCAGCCATGCCAATATAAAGCACCCTTTTTACAAATATAGTAGAGAACAGTGACTGATGACAAAAAGAAAGATTGGCTAGATTGTGCTGATAGTTTATTTGGATATTAAATTAAAGGTTGGCATCAGAAAGTTTTTAATTGTGTTCTGGCACCATCTCTGCCAATTGTGTTCTGGAAAACATCTCTTTGTGTTTATTCTGTCATCACAATGAAAAGAGAACAATGATGTTACAGACAATCCCATGGCTCACTGGAACCTGTTTGTATAGAAACAACAGAGATTATCCTGCTTTTGCAGTTCCCTAATACCATTTGTTTAATTGCTGCTTATATCATCACTCGTGATGCTGCATTATTCATTGTAACCCCAAGAATATTGGCTTCCAACGACACTCGAAGGTTACTATTGTGCCCAGTTAAGTGCCACATATGTACTTGCGGCGACTACTAATGCAAGTTTTATGCAGGACGTTCAGAAAAAATGGAGAATAATAATTCATTTGCTATTCATGTTAAGTTTGCAGATTGGAATTTTAGTGCATAAACTAGAGCAATGCAACAACCAGCCATGTTTTGTCTTTAACTTGTTTAATTGTAATGATGGATTCTAAAACTGTAATCCCTTTTTCTTTCTTTCTTTCTTTTTTTTTGAGATAGAGTCTCACTGAGATGCCCAGGCTGGAGTGAAATGGCATGATCTCAGCTCACTGCAACTTCTGCTTCCTGGGTTCAAGCGATTCTCCTGCCTCAGCCTCCTGAGTCACTGGGGTTACAGGCACGTGCCATCATGCCTGGCTTATTTTTGTATTTTTAGTAGAGACAGGGTTTCACCATGTTAGCCAGGCTGGTCTTGAACTCCTGACCATAGGTGATCGGCCTCCCAAAGTGCTGGGATTACAGAATGTGATCCCTTTCTATGTGGAGCCCACCTGTACCTTCCATTCACTGCCGCTCTTGGGAAGAAAACGTGACAGCCCAAGGGCAGGGCAAAAAGAACAGTCCCATTTGCATAAGAAATGTCGATTTGTCATCTGTAATGAATTAAAACTGACCAGGAGAGACCTCCATCACTGTTCTAATCAGAGTCCAGAGAGGACAATGATGAGAAGGGCCCATTGGCATTGCAGAGCAACAGAGTCCCCAGAGCACTGCTGGGTGCAGGGCAGGGACCCTGAGGGTGGGTGGTATGACTGCTCTGAGTGACAGTGGGTGAGGGGCACATAAGCTGAGAGATCACTGTTCCCACCATCCCTAGGTGCTATAGACAATATGTGGCATCAGGGTTGAGATAGAGATAGGCAAGAGCTGAGGCAAGGAACCGCACAGCTGGCTTAAACCCAAGTACCAGCAGCAGCCCTCAGTAGCCTGGAGCCCAGAACTTATGTTGTCAGTGGGGTAAGAGCCACCCAAGTTAGCCATTCTGAGGGTACAATCTTACATAATGCCATGAAAGAAATACTGCAAGAGTTAGCAGGAGTGAGCCACCTGTCAGGCCACTGTCCTGGAACCTGCTTCTGAACCATTCTCCTGGAACCTATTAGCATGAATTCTGATGCTATTCAGGATCTTGTGCAGAGGAGGAGGTTGGAGAGCATTTGGAAGAGAAGAAATGGAGTCCAAGATCAGGACATCGTGCCAGACAGCATTGCTAGACCTGACTGAGCTCAGGCAACTGAGGAGCCTTAGAAAATGCTGAGGAAGTTATAAAAAAACACAACGCCTCAAACAGGGGCCCTCCTTACCCAGATCTCAGGGCAGTGCTGCTGTCTGGATTCATAATCCCAATTCCAGTTATAAACTTTGTGATCTTGGACAAGTTATGTAACTGAACCTCGGTTTCTTTATAGGTAAAATGGGGATTATGTCTTACAATGTTGCAAAAATTATATGAGCGAATTTATAAAATGTCCAGCATAGTAATGCTTGGTAAGGTTAGCTATTGCTAGCTACTCATACCTCAGCAAGGGATGTGGCTGGGGTCTGCCTGAGTTGTTTGGGTCTATAAACATCTTGCTGCATTTGGGCAAATTCTTCTATATAGAAAATATTAGGTTGGTGCAAAAGTAATTGTGGTTTTTATCATTGTAAGTAATGCCATTAAAAGTAAGCTTATAATATTTGTTTCTGATTATAAAAAAGATATTTGTTTTAGGAAACCTGAAAACTATACAAAAACATTAATTCAACTTATTCAACAAATATTTTTTTCAGTACCTGCTATGTGTTGTACGACTGGTTTTAGACACTGATGATCCAGCAGTGAACAAAACCAATAAAGTCCCTGTCCCCTTGGAGGAGAAACATACAATGGCTTTTACACATATATAATGTAGTATATTATATATGTTTACATATATATGCATATACCTGTGTGTATATTTATATCTATATGCACACACACATATATATAATATATATATAACATAGATATTATATATAGATATATATAACAGATGTTAACATAGATGTTATCTTACATATATATGTTTTATATATGTGTGTGTGTGTATATATATATATAAATGCTGTCTGGATTCATGATCCCAATTCCAGTTATAAACTTTGTGATCTTGGATAAGTCACTTAACTGAGCCTCAGTTACTTTATATGCACACACGCATATAGATAAAACAATATATATATAAAACATAACATCTATGTTAACATCTGTTATATATATAACAGATATTTATATATGTATGCGCACATACACATATATATATAACATAGATGTTTACATGGTATGTCAGATGATGATAAGTACAAACAGAAAAATAAGTCAGAGCATGGGGCATATGGAGTGCCAGGAGGTTTAGAGATAGGAGTTTTAAATATGGTGGCCAAAAGAGACCTCAGAGAAAAGGTGACATCTGAACAAGTTGTTGAAGGAAATAAGGAAATAAATCATGGGTCTTCAAGCTGCTTTTTCAACAATACCATAAACGAAATGGCTTATAAATCATAAACATTTATTTCTCACAGTTCTGGAGACTGAGAAGCCCATAATCATGGCATCAGCAGATTTGGTGTCTGGTGAAGACACGTTTCCTCATAGGAGCACCTCTGACTGTGTCCTCACATGGTAGAAGGGTGGGTTAGCTTTGTGGGATCTGTTTCATGAGGACACCAATTTCAGTCGTGAAGACTCTGCCCTCATAACCTAATCACCTCCCAAAAGCCCCGACTTCTAATATCATCCATCACCCTGGGGGTTAGTATTTAAACATATGAATTGTGGGGGGACATAAGCATTCAATCTATAATGCTATAGCTGGAGGAAGCGCATTCCAGGCAGAAGAGCAGTAATACCAAGAGTTCTGAGGCAGGATCATGACTTACATATGTGAGGAACAGCATGGCAGCCGGTATGGCTAAGGTGGGGTGGTGATCAGTAGAGTGATGAGTGATAAGGACAGAAAGAAATGGTGGTGAAGGCTGTATGTTCTCTCTCATAAGTGGGTGTTGAACAATGAGAACACATGGACATAGGAATGGGAACATCACACAGTGGGGCCTGTTGGGGGTTGGGGGGACTAAGGGAGGGATAGCCGGGGGTGGGGGGATTGGAGAGGGATAACATTAGGAGAAATACCTAATATAGATGACGGAGGGATGAATGCAGCAAACCACCATGGCATGTGTATACCTATGTAACAATCCTGCACAATCTGCACATGTACCCCAGAACTTAAAATATAATAATAATAATAATAATAAAGAAATGGTGGTGAAGGAAAGCAGATAGTGTGGGGCCTTGTAGATTATTATAAAGACCATTGCTTTTATTCTGATTAACATGGGAAGTCATTGTTGGAGCAGACTGTCCTCCATGGATGTCTTACGTACCTTTATACTTCATTGCTAAAGTATGCCAAGAATGCAAGTCCCTGATCACTCTTTATCCAGGCCATTTCTCAGAGTCTTGTTTGTAACGGGCAACCCTGAGGCATGTCTTCTTCCAGGACAAAGAGCCGGCTTGTTTGGTGCTTGCTACAAAATGATGGGTTCCTTGAACTCATTGTCCCTCTCATAATGTAACCCACTGCATACGCATGTATTTACATTTATTTCAGCCTGTTGCCTTGCTGTCAAGGGACCTAGAGGGCATGGAGAACTGATGTTTGCAGCTGATGCTCATGCTGCCTGCTGGGCTCTGAGTAACAAAAATTCTTTATCTTTTGTCTTTGCCAGCATCCCTGAAACACTAGTAGGCTAATTTATTAACTTGTAAGAAGGGTAAAAATAAAATCTTATACTCTTCACAGTTCTTGGCAGCCATTGTAAAATTTTAATCAATAGAGTGATTTGACTCATGTTTTAAAAAGGTCACTCTGGCAATTCTGTGGAGGATAGACTTAGACGGAGATGGTGGAAACACGAAGACCAGCAAAGAGACAACTACAATAATTCAGGTAAAAATGATGGTAGTTTAGATCAGGGTGGTTTTGTGGTGTTGGTTAAAAAATGGTCCCTTCTGGATGCATTTGGTCAAACAAAATTTCTGACAAATTAGATATAATTTGTGAAAGAAAAAGAATAAAGATTGACTACAAGATTTCGTTCAAGAACTTGTATGAATTTTTTCTTAACTGAGATGAAAAACGGGGGTAAGGATTTTGTTGGGAGAATGGTAGAAATTAAGCGGTTATTTCTTTCTCTTTTTTTTTTTTGGTGTAACAGTGATTTATTTTTAAAAAATTACAATTACCCAATGAAACAACGTGCATGAGGACTGTTATTATCATGTTGCTGTTGTTGAAACAGGGAGAGTCTTGGAATAGAAACATCAGAGCTGCAAGCAAGCCACTAATGAAGGGAGACTTTCCACAGAACCAGTATTGTCCCCATCCACTTCTCCATGAGATGTCAGTCAAGACACACCATTGGTTATCTCCAAATTTCTTTACATGTAAAGTTTGAGTTGTGCATCAAGCACTTAAATGGGTATTGGGTAAGCAGTTCAGGTGGAGTGTGGAGCTCAGGGCAGAGGTCAAGCCATGAAATATAGAAGTGTAAGAAGAAAAAATACTTTCATAATCCCACTTTCTAGAGACAGACACTTAACATACTGGTTTACTTCCTACCAGCCTTTTTATGTAGGCTTATTCTTTGAGCAATAGGAATATTCAAAAAATATATGACCTTAGGTAGAGGCAATGACATTTTATCTCTTAATTTGATTTAAAAAGGCGTTGCTGAAACTTGCGAATGATGGAGAGTCACTTTTTCTTAGTAAGAGGCAGGATTTTAAATGATCTGGCAGAGTGTCACCTGGAGTTGTGTTGCAGATGTTCTGCCACACAGATTTGGCTCTGTCTACAGTTGCCAACTCTGAAGAAGTTGGATGACTTTTTAACTTGGACCAGACTCTGTGATTTAAAACAGTTTCTTGGTCACATCTTTTCCAATTGAAGCTGGAAATGGGCAGATGTGGAAACAACCCTGGACAAAGAGGAAGCATACTTTTTCCACCCTAACCAGCATGCTGACAGCTTGTGCCACGTCCATTACCCTGTTGTGGGTTCTCAAGTAACTTCCTTTTAATAGAATTCAAATCCCGATGGTAAAAAATAAATCTGGAAATTCTAAAACAGCAGTTATTCTCATCTCCTGATGTGGGTGGGGGTGATCAGTGTGACCTTTGATGCTGAGGCCAGCTTTGTTATTCTGTGGCTGCTTTGGGTAATGTGGTGTACTGCTGTGTTCCCCAAACTCTAGACTGCATCAGACTTCCCGGGAGAGCTCATTAAAATACACAAATTCCTAATCCCCACCTCCAAAGTTTCTGATTCAGCAGGCTTGGTGTGGAGCTCAGGATTATACATTTCTAACAAGCTCCCAAATGTTGCTGCTACTGCAGATGACCTGGTGACCACTCTTGGAAAACCACTGGTTTATTTGTTAAGAACATGGGCCCTGGAGCCAGACTACGTAGGTTCAAATTAAGACTTCATCCTGGGCAAGTTTCTTAACCTCTGTGCCTGGTTTCTAAATAGATAGAATAAGGATAATGACAACATGTACTTCATGAGTTTATTTCATGAGGATTAAGTAAATGAATGAATATAAAGTACTTAGAACAGAGGTTGGCACATTATATATAACATATATATGTATACATACATACATATGTTTGTTTATTGTTCTCATTAAGACAATCTTTCTTGAAAATAGTTACAATGATTCTCAGTTTCTGGAAAAAGTCTCATTTTAATTTCTGTAATTTTGGTTAAGGTTTATATTGAGGGCATAATGGGAAATATGAACAAATTGCATGAAACAAGATGAGTGGTAGAAAACTTGGGAAGTCAGCTGTGTGGACAACCAGTCATAATCAGGGAAGAAGTTGAGAGAGCTTGCTTCCCTTCCCCGCTCCCTAGCTCCCCAACTTATGTTGACAACTGTACAACTACAGCATCAACAGCAACAACTCTCTCTCAATTTCTCTCTCTCATGAAAGATTCTGCCTTTGCTTCTAAGCTGTTCATATGGTGATCATTTAGTCATTTTATCCTATAGTTGAAGTCACCGGCTTCACTTCAAAATCGGGTTTGTTAGTATTTAAGCAGCTTAGTAATTCTTTGGCTACCATATCCTTGAGGCTATTGCTCAATCATCCCAAAGCCAGGAAAGCTTGCACATTGTGTTGTAGTAATTTTTTCAGAATTTAGGATATGAATGCAGTTTTCTGAGTATGTTATTGTAATATGACTTGGGTTGTATGAGTTGAACTCAAATTTAGTTTCCTTTTACAAATTTGTCTGTTACTTCCCCCAACACAAAACGAAGGGTTGCTCTGGTAAGAGCTGTGAACCACAGTGAGGATATGTGGCATGCATAGGCCTGTCTTAATGTGCTGTCCCAATCCCATGGGGTTCCCCATGCTCACTGCAGCTTCTGACATAATTTTGGGAAAACTTCAGTGTCAACATTGACCTATCCGCACTCCAGGAATTCCTTCAGTCACTCATTTCAAGGACATTTTCTTCACCTTATTTTAGCAGCCCACTTTTATATCAACACTTGGACCTTCAATTAATTGCAATTGTTTTATCTCTGAAATCTTGAATTTTGACATTCTGTCTTTTGATCATAACTTTTGACCCACTACACTTGCTCTTTCATGTCATTGTGGCTTTGATTGTTCTCTGCACTCCCATTTTCTCGATTCTCTCCTGTCTTTCTCTATTCCCCAGAGCTCTCTAGTTAATCATTTTAACCTCTTTCTCAGTAACTCCTCAAGCATGTTCTCACAACTACTGCCAACCCTCAAACCAGGGCCCACAGGACAACCCTTTCTCCCTGGATTGCCAAGTGCTAAAGAAAGCACACAAGTAAGTTAATTAGTGTCATCACACATTTGTGATTTACAGGTATGGCTGAGCCCTGGACAGTGAATAAATAGGGGCAAGGACTTCAGTCACTCATGTGAGTTGCTCCACATCATGTGCCACAGGGGAGTAGCAGTAAGACTTCATTTATTTAATGATGACTAATACTTCTCTAGAGGAGAATTCTAGGAAAGCAACTAATGGAACAATAAAATTAGTTACACAAGCCACGACGTTTTTGGACTATTCAATAAAGCTCACTGTTTTCACTGCCAGAATTTCCCCTGCTACCATGCAGGAATGTGACAGCTGGCTCTCTGGATTTCAATCAGAGAACTGCAGCCTTCTCTAGTTCCTTATGTCATGGTTGCTTCTTTTGAGCAACAGGATCCTGTTTACAAAAGCTACTTAGAAATCAAGTAATCATTTGACTACAGGTATGAAGCTTCTCAGGGCCTAAATTGCCTACCGGTGGTAAAGGGCTCAGGAAGGTTACAGATTCCTGCCACCTTGATGTTTCTCGTCATTTGCCCACACCCCATTTCTCCCCAGCATGTATTCTCGATTAATTCTGTTTTCCACATGCAGTGCCCAAACGATAGTTAGAATCCTATCTTTAGGACCCCCTTCACTGAGGAATCTTGGAGGAATTGTGGTCCCTGCCCTGGGTGACCAACCATTCCTTTTCCCAGGATTGAGGAGTTTTCCAGGATGCAGGACTCTCAGTGCTAAAACCTGGGTAATTCTAGGAAAACCAGGATGAGTAAGTCACCTTGCTTATGGCTCCTTCTCTGTTCGTCTAAACTTGCTTATATCAGAAAAATATCACTTAACAGCCTGCTTAATGCTGCTTAAAAGCAACATTCTCTAGAGGCCATTACAAGTCAGCCAATTCTCAGAGCAGTTAATTCTAAGCTAAGTCTTTTTATGTACTTATTAAAAATTATAAAAATGGTTCTTAGTTTATACTCAGATGTGTAGTTGCAAATACCCTTACTTCCTTTGTGCTAGGAGTAGCCCCCTATTTAGGAGGTCGGTGTATGCACACAACAAAACCTTCCTAAGGCACAGGCTCTCCATTCTGTCCCACTCCACCCCACCCTGCTTTCCCTCTGCCCATCTTCGTCAGCTGAGAGGTCCACTGAGAAAAAACCAAAACGGTGGGTCAGCATGCTTTCTTCTTTGGCTCTGTTCCACTGTTCTGCAGTATCAATTTATGGCTCTTTTAGTCTTCATGGCTTGCCCATGCCCTAATCAAAGACTTGTTGGATACGCCATATGGGGCCATGACACTCCTTTTAGAAGAGAAATGTATCCTTCTTCCAGTCTGATGTAGCATCTATTTTCTTTCATGGTCCTTCACTACTCAGCAGGTGTGTGTCCCAAAACAGACATAGAAAACATGGTAATTTCCCTAAATTACTGAAGATGGTGTTCCCTCCCCTATTTAAAATAAAATTATTTTGATGTTTTCCCAAGGCTTCCCAAGGAGTAGAGGAAAACCACCTTTATCTACTGTCTTCACTAGAATTGCTACTTTGTGGAAAAATATCAATTACATATTTTTCTATTTCCTCATGAATATTTATTCTTTCTCTTCTCTTGGGCGCATGTAGTGTATTGAGGACCCACACAGAGATTGGCTTTTTAAGGACTCCGGGCTCACACCTCAACCTCACAACCTGGGGATCAACTAAGCACAGATTCCATCTATTTCGTTTCACCATGGTGATTCATTCTCTCACTTCATTTTTCCCAGAGAAAAAAAAAAGGGTATAAAATTTTATCAAAATATACATGAGAGTTTAAAGTTACTTAAACATTGGTGGAGAGTTCTGAAAAACTTTTAGTGGTCTTACATTCAACATTTTCCCCACCACTTAAAAATAAGACAGATGAGAAATCCAAGTTTCTCTTTACCCTAATGAAAACATTTTGTGGAAAATCAGTAAAATGTTTCTGTATTTAAGAAAGTTAGGCAATGGCATTCTCTCTCTCTTAGAGACTCAAAATTTCCATTTAAAGAAGATTGTGATAATTAATACTTGTTTCTTTGTGGTTGCCAATAAACTTCTTGTAAGAAAGAAAGGCTTCTTTCTATGTAGTTGAATACACATCTTGGATTTAATTAAGTTGCTATAATTTTAAAATTGAATTTGTCCCTTAAAAGTCTGAGTTTTACAGGTCTAAATACTAGCTTTCTAAATGTCAACTACTACTGCACATTTATTACTGCCTGAGGTAGTACTAATTCTCTTCCAAAGGCTTAACTCTGCTCTATAACTGATGAGACCTAAACCCAGTGTTTCATGCTGCATTATCAAAACTGAAGGTTTATTTTATTTGATGGGGAAAAAAAAAATCAGGAAAACTTTGTAAGACTAGTCTTACTCTGAGACTGCAAACTTTGCAAACCTAGTGACATTAAAAATAAGAGTAAAATCATTATCTTTCCCTCAAAATTACTTACCTTCAAAAAATTTTTCTATGCTATGTTTAATATATTTAACCCTTTTTGAGTGCTTACGACATTCCAAGAAATAGAAATGAAAGGTGAAATGCAGAGCCCTTCCTTTAAGGAGCTCAATACATTATTCCCTATGTGACGACGGCCACTTGGTACTCTGATTGGAATACTCTTCAACTCAGTTGTTCCCATAAGTTCAACCATAATTTGGAAAATATGATCATTGGATTTATGCTGGACATACAGCTTTTCATGTAAAAAATAATCAAAACTCCAACTCATTACTTGACATTTTGTGGAGGCTGTCTTCTTGTATCCTCACACAGTGGAGAGCAGACAGTGAGGGCAAGCTCTCACGTCTCTTTTTTTAAAGGCACACTAATCTAATTCACGAGGGCTCCACCCTCACCACCTAATTACCTCCCAAAGGCCCCGCCTTCTAATACCATCACATTGGGAGTTGGGATTTCAATATCTAAATTTTTGGTGATGGGGGAATCATTCAGTCCATTATAACATAAAACTCTTAGATCTGGAGTATGGTGAGTCATCAATAAACTATTGGCTTGTATACCAAAACGCCTAGGCTACATCTTTGCCAGTTATATCAAAGTATTTTAAAATTCTTGTTGTTCTTCTACCCTTTTGTGTTTTACTCTTTTCCCTATCAGGAAAGCACAAGCTTCCAGAAGCCAAGGATAATCCTCTAGCAGTGTCGATCATAATCCTGAAAGGCACAATCCCTAATGCCATAATCCCAAATGTGAAAATCCTGAAAGATTAAAATTCTTAAAGTGTAAAATCCCCCAAATCAGAATTTCGAAGGATTGAAATCCCACATGTTGAAATCCTAAAACCCAAATTCTGTGTTTTTGGTTGTATGCAAAAATAGTTGAGTCTTGTTAGTTGCATTATGTCGGAGGAAATTATTCCCTTGCTGTCGTCCTTCTTTGGAAATTAAGTATGATATAAGGAGATGTAGTATGAGTCCCAAGTTCATGAGTGGTGGACTTGTGGATTTAATTAATTCCCACCCAATTTTCTCCATGTCATCAGTTATAAATGAATCAGTCAACTAGTTCCTTCTTCATGAATCACTTTCTTTTCTTGGCTTTTGGGATCCCACCCTCTCCTAGCTCCCCTTCCTGCCACTCGCTCACATTTCCTATACTGGATCCTCTTCATCTGTTTATTCTTTAAATGTTGGGCCTGCCCAAAACAGGCCCTAGGAGTCTTTTCTCTCTCCATCAGATGTTTATCTCATGACTTTACATAATTATCCATATACCAATGAATTCTAAACTTACGTTTTAGACTCTCATCTTTCACCTGAACTTTAGACTTATATATTCTGTTCCCTATCTAGCATATCCATTCTATTAAGTATCTCAAATTCAATATGTCTAAAACAGGTATTTTCCTTCTTTCCACTACCTCACCCAGTAGCACCAGTCTAGCAGCTTACCCCTTCCAGTATTTCCCACTTATTCAGTGTTGTTCATGTCAAAAATATTGGAGCCTTTATAGTCTTTCAGTCTTTGTTCAGAGATATGGATTTTAAGATGTGTATGGCTAACAAATTGACAGAGTGAACTTGTGGTGATTAATTGCGTATGTCAACTTGGCTGGTCCATGATACCCAGATACTTGGTCAAACATCAGTCTAGATGTTGCTGTGAAGGTATATTATTCGGATGAGATTAACATTTAAATTGGTAGACTTTGAATAGAGCAGATTATCTTTCATAATTTGGGTGAGCCTCATCTAATCAATTGAAGGCTTTAAGAGAAAATTAAGGTATCCTGAAGAAGAGGGAATTTCTGCCTCAGACAGCCTTCAGACTCAAGGCAGTAATACCAACTCTTCCCTGGGTCTCCAGCCAGCACACACACACACACACACACACACACACACACACACACACACACAATTGGTTCTGTTTCTTTGGAGAATCCTAAGATGGATTTTAGCAGGTTGGTGGGACTGCTCATACTCCTCTACTCCTGCTGGCACTAGAGATTTCAGGTTGATGGACACCTCATCGAGGGTTGGTGGCTGACAGAAAGTTCAGCCCTGACACCACTTGCATTTCACTCACTGTTCTTTGGGGAAAAAAAGTTCTCCTTGTTACCTTTCTGTGTGCTTTTTTTCTTTTTTCTTTTTGGGTCATACTGCTACTTCCTTTTTCATCCCATATAGTCCAGGTGTTTTATGTATTCTTAAAAACTTGCACATTAGTATGCTTCTGAAATTTCTTAGTTTCTTTTTGAAGTCTGTGTTTTTGCTTCTATGTGTACTAAAAAAAAGAATGAGAAGATAAAAAGAACAAGTCCTTGGGTTGCCAGAGACAAACCAGAGAACAGGGAAATAAATACTAAAACACAAAAGATGTAACTCCTTCACAGTTGTAAACCTATAGCAAAATAATAATTATGCCTAAAATATGTCCAAAGTCTTATTTTTAAGATCTCATGAAGTTGATAATTGTTCATCAAATTGCTGTTGGAAAGTATTTTTGACTACCTGGCCCTGTGTGTTCGTCTTCAGAAGTTTGAAGCTCACTTGGTGCTATGTTCAAATAAACTTGAGGAGAAAGATTTCTTCCTGGGAACTTATGTGACTGGATTAGCTTAGATCATGTGTTGGTCTTTTAGCCAATACTGAGTCTAGACTGGGTAACAGCAGCCCAGAGTGGAGACTTACTTGAACCAGCTGGACTGAGAATGAAGGAGAATATAAATATCCTAATGAAATTTGGGATGCCATTCTCAGAAGAGAGAAGGAAAGGATCATTATGGGAAGATAACACACACACACGCATGCATAAATATAACTTATTAAATGGTTTTCTCTGGGTATTTCCAACTTTCTGATGAAGGTAATCATATTTTTGAAGGTATAATGCTTTCATTTCTCTTTTATATTTCTTGTAGCATTTAGCATATGTTAAGCTTG
This sequence comes from Cacajao melanocephalus, assembly GCA_963573385.1. Lineage (NCBI taxonomy): Eukaryota > Metazoa > Chordata > Mammalia > Primates > Pitheciidae > Cacajao > Cacajao melanocephalus. The sequence goes on from CAUYLG010076546.1 coordinate 30,336, forward strand.
CTCTCGACTCTCAATAAATAGAACACTTTTCTATAGTTTTAAATACATAGATTTAGTATCTCAAATAATTATTTATTGTTGTTAAATGTTCAATTAGGCTAATTCAAACTGCAGCTTATGGAAAGAAGTAAGTACTGATCACATTGCTGTGAACTTTTGAGACTAAAATATTCCTTAGTTTTTTATCTATTTGATTCCATCCATCTTCCCATTAAACAAAGTGAATGGTTATATATCTAGTGCAGCATTTTTCAAACTTCAATGTTCTTATGAGTTACCTGAATTACCTGGGATCTTGTTTAAATGTAGACTCTAATTCAGCAGATCTGGGGTGGTCTGTAATCTGGATTTCTACTAGACAATGCCTATCCTACTAGTTTGAGGAATATACTTTGAGTAGCAAAGTCCAGGTGCCATATGCCTCAAACTTTTATTGTGCATTTAAAATGGTAACTAACTCATGGCCAGGCGCAGTGGCTCATGCCTGTAATCCCAGCGCTTTGGGAGGCTGAGGCAGGCACATCACCTGAGGTCAGGAGTTCAAGACCAGCCTAGCCAACATGGTGAATGGACCCTATAATACTTATTGTCCTTCCAGGTGCTAGACTAGATAATTAAGAGATTCTTAGAACATTTTCAATATCAATGTTGATTACGGAACTTTAGTGTCTGAAAGTTTTCTGTGTCCACTGTGAGTGAAAAGTACAACAGCCTTGGACCCAAGCATTCTGGGTTAAAATCTAGTGCTGTGTCTGTAAGTTTTGCATGTGTCATTAAGTTTTACATGTAATTCCAAAGATACTCTAGCAGTGTAAAAGAAGACAGCTTTCATCATCCTTGTGTTCATAGTGGACATCAGTCACCCGTTTAATATGGTGAACTAATATTTTTATAAGTCTTGTAATTATCTTGGGAATAGCCATAATTATATTAAAAATGTTGCGTTAAATGTAAACATTTGAATATAATTCAGTTTTCACAGACTTGTTTGGGCAGGTCTTCACATTTCAAAATGTTGACAGACTCAGAAAAAGGAAAAAGGCTGTGTCTCAAATTCTAAGAGACTCTGCCTAAAATGCAGTTGCTATATATTTATCATTCTTTTGCTTTTTGAGCAGATAGGGTCTTGCTTTGTTGCCCAGCTGATCTTGAACTCCTGGGCTCAAGCAATTCTCGTGCCTCTGCCTCCCTAAGTGCGGGAATTATAGGTGTAAGTCACTATGCCCAGCAATGTTTATCTTTAATAATACATGTAGGTTGGGTATGGTGGCCCACGCTTGTAATCCCCCCACTTTGGGAGGCTTAGGTGGGCAGATCACCTGAGGTTGGCAGTTCGAGACCAGCCTGGTCAATAAAGAAAAACCTTGTCTCTACTAAAAATACAAAAATTAGCTGGATGTGGTGGCACACAGTTGTAATCCCAGCTACTTGGGAGGCTGAGGCAGGAGGATCGCTTGAACCCTGGAGGCAGAGGTTGCAGTGAGCCGAGATTGCGCCACTGCACTCCAGCCTGGGTGACAGAGTGAGACTCCATCTCCTAATAATAGTAATAATAATAATAATAAACATATGCCAATGTAGCTAGTAGAAGTTCCACTTTTTTTTTTCACTTTAATCTTTGAATTGGCTTTTCCATTGAGGTAAATAATATGGAATAATGACAATTATGCTTAGAGAGGGAGATTCTCAGTCATAAATAAAATTCTTCCTAACTAGGAGATAGCAAGTAAAGTGTTACTTTGAAATAGTATAACAATTCTAATAGAAAAATACAACTTCATGAAAGAGACTTAAAGTTTCTAAATTATCAAATCTCTCGTAAAAGAGGAAACAATCTGATGGTGTATATGTAAATGAATCAGTAACATTTGGATTTGATTTCACTTAAATTGCATGTGATTACCCAAAAATGAAATTTTAGTTAGAATAATACATTTTGAATTTTTGTAATAATTTTTGGAGTTATGCCTAAGAATTAAGCACATATCTTTAATGATTATATTTGAAAAATAGAGTTTACTTCCTGATGTTTCCAAACTTATAAACTTAAGGTCACTTTGAGCATAAAGTTGTAAAGATTAACTTAAGAAAAATGTGTATACATTTATTCAACTGGCAGATCAAACATATAAATAATTAGCTAAGAAAATTTTATTTTAAAAAGCACTGCTTGTTTTTGGATGTAGGAAGCTATTTTTCACAAGTCCTTTGTTTTCTTTAAAATCAGCTTTTTTTAAAACTAAGAGTTAATAATACACAGTTGTTGTATGAAAATGTTTGTATTAGAAAGAAGAAAACATGATCACTTGGATCTCTTCCCATCTTCCGTAAGATAACCATTATCTTAGCATTTTTCTATTTTTTCTATACATGTTTATATCACTGAGATTCTGTAAAGATATTTCTATTCAGATTATTTTCACTTAACTTTTTAACCTAAACATTTTCCATGTTACTCAACATTTTTTGATGATAGTTGCTATGTAGATGGCTATATAAAATTGTGTCCTATAGCTGTATGATACTGTATTTTGGCAATCTCTATTATTGAATTGTTTCCAATTTTCTCATTTTATAAATATGGCCATGAAAAATATTGTACACAATAATTTTTTTGTATATAAATATCTTCTCTGTATTTAGAAGACTCAGAAGAACACGTAAATTACTGGATCAAGTAATAAAAATATTTATTAATTTCTTGATTCAAGCAATCATTTTTTCCCAAAAAGTTATTAATTCACATTCCTATAGGCAGTGATTCTTAAATTAAAATAAATCTTTCTCTGTGAAAGGTAGAATGCTTTATCTTATTATTTTAATTTGTTTATAAATATACTGAGATCTTAAGGGTTTTTATTTGTAGGCACTCATAAGGAATTAACTCTTACTTTTAAACTTTCTCTCATATTTAAAAAAGTTCTCAAAGATAAAGAACAAGGCTGAACTTTCTTCTCTAGGCTGTAGGGAAAAAGAGATCTATGAATTTTTTTTTTTTGAGACAGACAGCGTCTTGCTCTCTCACCCTGGCTGGAGCGCAATGACACAATCTTAGCTCACTTCAACCTTTGCTTCCTGGGTTCAAGCGATTCCTGTGCCTCAGCCTCCAGAGTAGTTGAGATCACAGGCGCATATCATCATGCCCAGCTAATTTTTATGTTTTTGGTAGAGAAGGGGTTTTGCCAGGTTGGCCAGGCTGGTCTCCATCTCTTGACCTCAAGTGATCCGCCCAAAGTGCCAGAGTTACAGGCATGAGCCACCGTGCCCAGTCAGATCTATGAATATTTAATGTCTTTATTTAGGTTTTTAAAAATTCCTTTCAACAATGTTTTGTAGTTTTCAGAGAATACATTTCATATTCCTTTTGTTACTAGTGTGCAGACATACAATTGCTTTTTATATATTTGTCTTGCACATTCATAATGAAGTTCAATGTGTACCTCTGTCTTCTGTGTTTGCTGCAAATTGGTAGCAGGCTTAAATGTCGTACAGCCTCATGTTGTCAATTTGTTCAGACTGGAAGGGATTGTGTTCTTTCATCAGAACACTATACTGTTCAGTTTTGTTCCTTTTTGTTAGCAGTTATTGTGGTTTCGTGCCTAGACCTATTAACTTCAGTTGGGGTTGAAAATGGTGGTATTCTAACTGTATTATGTCTTTTTCATTTTTTAGGTGTAATGATGTTATAAAGAGCCTTTTCCTCTTATCTACTAGGTTGCCCAGTGGTACAGTTCATATGAAAAAGTCAGGATAGACTCTTAATTCTTTACCTTTATAAACAATTTTCAGTATAATGAGTTCCTAGTTTAAAGGTGACTACTTTGTTGGTTTACTTTTAAATATCGTTATGAACCCATTGATTTAAACATTTTTCATAGGTTTTGATCCATTGCAATTCTTCACCATATTAAAGCTTAAGCTGTTTCATCTTTGATCAGTGTGAGCCTCTTTATATTGGCTCCTGAGTCTTTTTGACCTAACCCTTGTAGTATTTAATTCTTTCCTTACCGTCTAGTAAGACAAGGTGTTCTAGGCTCAAGTAATACATTACTTGCACTGGAAACAGCCATTTTCTAAGAACTTCTGGTTTCTGTAGCTTTGAAATGATATTTCAGGATCACTGTCAAGACACCAGGAATGTCCAGTTGTTCATGAGTTTGTTATTGTAAGTCACTTTTAGACTTTTTAAGTTGACAAAACTAGGAAATTTTATGTATGGTCACACACAAGGTTATATTTAAGGATTAAATATATTATACTTTCATAAGTGCTTTCTTTTTTCTTGAGAGCAGCACAGTTAACATGGTTTATTGCTCATTATGAAGCTCTGTTGAGATCATCTGAGCATCCTCTGGTCCCCTGTGTTTATTCGTGCCTCCAAAGTCTCATATCACAATTTTTCCTGGGTTTCCAACTAGCCTAATCTGAAAGTATAAAATCATGAAGATAGATGTTTGCAAGTTTTGTTATTTGTATAACAGCAAAACAATTTTTATTTAAATTAGAATTTAATTAAAACTACTACAAATTAAGACTATGAGTGTTTGGAGTCCAGATACTTTAAGATAAACTCAGTTTATTACAGAATATTTACTTGTTTTGTTCAAAGGAATTCAGCTTCGTTTCTATCCTGTAGGGTGCCTCTGATTTAGGGGTGTCTTAAAAATAGCTATGCAACTTTGAAAGCATTACTTTATGAATGTACAATAATGTAACACACAAAGAAATTGGATAATTTGGGTGGCCACAGAGATTATTACTTTCTACCTAGTACATGGTTTTTGCTTTTGTAAATAGAACTTCCCTTTTGGTGAAAGATAATTTGGCTTAGGCCTGTCTCGAAATCATGAGATATTTAACCTGGGTTTATTTTTCTGTTTTGGAGTTGTGTGTTTATTCAAAAGATGGTTTATGAAATAAAGCCATTTGTTTCCAGTTATGCAAGTCTTAAGCCTGTAATTAATAACAGGATTTTTCAAAAAAGAAAAGAAACCATTCTCTTTTGCATTAAAACTTTTTAGGTAGCCTTTTAAATATTTTGGTGCCATTTAAATATTCTCTACTAAAACAAGTGATGTTAAAAGGGCTTTTCCACAGAATAATCATCCTTTCAACAAATCTACGATTAAGATCCCACTCCCTCATTTTTTTTCTCCTAAGAAATAGAATGTTACTTATATACTAAAAACTACTATGAAATGGTGATGTATGTACCTTAATTTCTGACACAGCCTAGGTTATTCTGGATGATTTGCTGGAACTTCCAGGCATATTTTTTATATTACAATATATTCTTGTGGTGTTGCAGATGGGTGGGAATGTAAATGTATAGGGCATGCCCAACTGCATCAGACAAATCAATTATATATTCTTCTGCTCTTTTTCTTTTCAACTTCAGTAGTTAAAAAAATTATGGTAGAGATGTTTTTAAGAGAAAGTATGGTTAGAAAACAAGGTATACACTCTGCAAATAGCAAGTTTGAAACTTCCATTCTTAAAGTTCTTTTAACTCTTCTCAAACTTACTTGCTAATTTCAGTTTTTTCTACCTCTTAGGATTTCAGAGGACACAATGCTTATGTGATTTGATCTATAAGAATTGTATCCAGGCTGGAACTCCCGACCTCAGGTGATCCACCCACCTTGGCCTCCCTAATTGCTGGGATTACAGGCATGAATCACCGTGCCCGGCCACATCTTATTATTTCTAAATATGTCTTGAAAAGTTGCAGGCTGAGCACGGTGGCTCATGTCTGTAATCTCAGCACTTTGGGAGGTGGAGGTGTGCAGATCACTTGGGGTCAGGAGTTCCAGACCAGCCTGGCCAAAATGGAGAAACCCCGTCTCTACAACTGTGTGTCTACTAAAAATACACAAATTAGCCAGGTGTGCTGGTGCTTGTCTGTAGTCCCAGCTACTCAAGAGGCTGAGGCAGGAGAATCACTTGAACCCAGGAGGCAGAGGTTGCAGTGAGCCAAGATCGCACCATTGCAGCCTGGGTGACAGAGTGAGACTCCATCTCAAAAATAAATAAGTAAGTAAAAAGATGTTTTAGTTATTATTTTTGTTCGTCATTCAGTCTTTCTACTTGGGATAAGAGTAATTTACACGTGACACAGTGTTATTAATGTAATATTTTGTGTTTTTCTGTGTGCTTACTATTATCAGGGAGTTTGTACCTTCAGATGGTTATTTATTTACTGTTCATTAGTGGCCTTTTCTTTCTGATTGAAGTATTCTCATTAGCATTTCTTGTAGGACAGGTCTGGTATTGATGAAATCTCTCAGAGTTTGTCTATCTGGGAAAGTCTTCATTTCTTCTTCATGCCTGAAGGACATTTTTACTGGATATACTATTTTAAAGTAAAAGCTTTTTTTTCTTTAGCCCCTTGTATTGTCATGCCACTCTCTCCTGGCCAGTCAGATTTCCACCGAGAAATCTGCTGCCAGATGCATTGCAGTATTGAGTGCTCTCAGCTCATCTGACCCCACCCCATCTATTGATTTTATCTGGTAGATTATAGTGGTTGTTAGCAATAGAACCTGACTATGACTAACGTAAGTGAAAAATAATAATACATTTTGATAGGACTTTGGAGATATCATAGAACTGTAAGGAATGCCAAAGTACCATGCTTTCAAATGTGTGGGAGCTGGAGCAGTTCCAGAGAAGTCAGTAGCAGGAACTACAGCGACTGCCATGGTCCAACTATGTTGATATATCAGTTTTACCATTCTCATACTTCATATATTTTTGTTTTAGATACAATACCCACCTGATTAGACCACTTGAGTTACCTTCTCATCTACTGACTGAAGGAGGGAAATCTCTTTATCGACAGCACTGTCAAAGGCTCCATTGAATGGGTGGAGTGCAAGTTCTTTAAATCAAACCAAGACACTCTTACCAAAGAAATGTTCTCTTGAGAAAGTCTTGAGAGCCAAGTGTCAGTGTGACAGATGGCTCCTTGAAGGCCACACAGCATGTCATTCACATTCATCACTTTTTAAAATCATCTGCTGCCCAGAAATGCCAATGCACTGAGAACAGAAGATTTTATAGCAAAGATTTTAATAATCTCAGGGCCAGCCAAGAGATATGGAAGATAATTTTCAAGTCCCTTTCCCCTAAAACTCAGAAGCTAGGGGTTTTGAGGATAATTTGGCAGGCAGGAAGCTAGGGAATGGGTGCTACAGAGTGACTGGGGATGAAATCATAGGAGTTTCCAAACAGTTTGTGAGCTAGGTTTGTTTCTGTGTGGGAGTCACAAGACCAGTTGAGCTAGTTCTCTGATATGAGTCATGAGTCCTGGTGGAATCAGCTGGTCCATGCAACGCAAAAACTTGAAAAATAACTCCAAGATCCATCTTAGGTTTTGACAACAGTGATGTTACCTATAGGAAAAATTGGGGAAGTTCCAAATCTTGTAACCTCTGGAACAACGGCTGGTTATATTTGTATGTGAAAATCAGCCTTTTAGTAATGTGGTAGTAGAATGATTTTTTTAAGGTTTGAATCAAATTATAGGAGTAATGAAAGAAAGTGAAATTATTGGTAAGACATCTACCAAGAAAATATAGCAGACTTTTATTCTGTACAGTTATTTAAAATTAATGTTTATAAAGCACATTTCTTTATTTTGTTAGCTGATTTTTATTTCTTTTTTTATATTCTTTTTTTAAATAAATTTTGATTTATTTTTTTTTTCTCTGACAGGCTATTAAAAAGAAAACAACAGGTCTTATAACACATAAAGAAAAAAATATTTTTTCTACATAATTTAAGCTTTACACATAAGCTTATGATTCATTTTGAGTTAACTTTGTGTAAGAAAGTTTAACAATGTGTTGTTCATGAATGTGTAATTTTTTTAGCACCATTAATTGAAAAAAACCATGCATGCTCCCACTGAATTGCCTGTGTACCTTTGTTGAAAATCTATTGACTATATATGTGTGGATTTCTAATCAGTTATAATAATTATGCTTATGCTGATAGTACTCTCTTGATCACTGAAGCTTTATAAGTATCGAAATCAAGTCGAGTGAGTCCTCTAACTTTTTTCTTCTGTTTCAAAGTTGGTTTTGCTCTTTTAGGTCCTTTGAATTTCTAAATTAATTTTAGACTAGTCATTATCTACAGATAGGCATGCTATGATTTTGACTGGGATTGCACTGAACCTATAGATCAATTTATGGAGACCTAACATCTTAAAAATACTGAGTCTTCTGATCCATGAACATTGTTGTTAATCTAAATAACAAACAGAGAGAAAGACTGTCCAGAAGAAAATGATATTTATTTGGAAATAGCCATTGCAATGGGAATATGTATGCTATAGTAAACTGTGTCTGTATTAAGGAAGATAAAGGAAGACAAAGGTTTTTCTGGGAAAAGTGAAAAGGGTTACACAATTATTTTGAGATAATTATTCTTGGCTACAAGAGTGGTTTCAGTCCAAGGTTGTGAAACTGCCATTGCAAGATTCTAACTGAGACAGTGAAAGAGATCTGACCTAACCGACTCCATCTTGCTTCTAGCCTCCAAGCTGAACTGACTTTGGGAGGAGCTTAGTTCATAGTTTGAAATGAAAATGGTAACAGCCATTTCCCAAGGCAAACCTCTTTCTTGCCTGGTACTAGACTGCCTTTGTAGGAGTAACAAATTAGCCACAAGATTAGAAATTATGGTTAGGAGTCATGCAGCTGGAGGCTACAAAATTCTGACCTTTCCTAAACTGCTGCTAAGATCAGTGCTTCAGATATTTTGCAGACCCTGCACTTGATGGATCAGCTGGCACCACCCAGAACAATAACCTGGCTCATCTGATATTGTGGCCTTCCCCTACCCAGGAACTGACTCAGCGCAAGAAGACAGCTTCAACTCTCTATGATTTCATCTATGACTTGACCAACCAGCACTGCCAGCTAACTGGCTTCCCTCCACCTACCAAGTTGTCCTTAAAAATTCTGATCCCCCAATCTCCCAGAGACTGATTTGAGTAATATTAAAACTGGTTTCCCACAGAGCTGGCTCCGTGTGAATTACTCTTTCTCTATTGCAATTCACCTGTCTTGAGTAATTGGTTTTGTCTCGGCAGCTGGCAAGGTGAACCCACTGGGTGGTTACAGTTGGACAAGCAGTTGCTTGACACATGCCCTCATGAAGTATTTGTGTGTGTAAGATTGTGATGGTCTTTCTGCAAGGTTATGGTTTTTGCAGTCTTTTGTGATATTGTGTTAGTTGTTATTAGGCATTTTTGCATTTCTGCATAAGGACTTTCCCTTTGTGACCTTCTCCTGCTCTGTTTTTCAGGTTTTAAAATGAGTGATTCAATTTGAATTCTGACAACCTTTTTTTCTTTGAGACAAGGTCTCACTCTGTCACCCAGGCTGGAGTGCAGTGGCAGGATCACCACAGCCTCGACCTCCTGGGCTCAAGTGATTCTCCCACTTCAGCCTCCTGAGTAGCTAGGACTATAGGCACATGCCTCCACACCTAGCAAATTTTGTATTTTTTATAAAAACAGAGTTTTGCCACGTTGTCCGTGTTGGAATTCTGCCAACATTAACATTGTATTCTTTTGATGTAGTTATGTCTTTTTAATTAGTTTCAATAATTTTGTGTAGTTGTAAGCATATATATATTGAATTATTTTGTTAAACTTAAGTATTTCATATGTTTTGATGCAATTGTATAGTATTAACTTATATAATTTTTAATTACTAGTAAATAGAAAAATTGATTTTGTATATTCTATCTTTTGAAACTCTTTTTTTCCTGAGACAGGATTTTACCCTGTCACTCAGGCTGGAGTACAGTGGTACGATCACAGTTCAATGCAGCCTCTACCTCACAGGCTCCAAGTGATCATCCCATTTCAGCCTCCTGAGTAGCTGGGACTGCAGATGTGCACCACCATGCTTAGCTACTTTTTTAAAAAATTTTTTGCAGTTGCCATGTTGCTAAGGCTGGTCTTGAACCTCTGAGCTCAAGCAATCTATCTTGACTCAACCTCCCAAAGGACTGGGATTACAGGTGTGAGCCATTGTGCCTAGTCTATTCTACCTTTTATTCTGTATCCTTGCTAAACTCACTTGTCAGTTCTAGTAGGTTTTTTGTAGATTTGTTAAGCATTTCTACATAGATAATCATGCTGAGAATAAAGTTTTGTTTCTTTGTCTTTAATCTACATGCTTTTATTGGTCAATTTTCTTTATTCATTGCATTGGATAGAATGTCCAGTACAATGTTGGATAGAATTGATGAAAAAGTGACTATGTCTTGTTCCCTAGCTAAGGAGAAAATAATTTAGAAAAAAAGATTTTGTGTATGTCTATTGAGATAATCTTACAATTTTTCTTACTTAATATCTTGATATAGTTAGTTGCATTGTTTAATTTTCATATATTTAAACAAACCTTTCATTATTAGAATAAACCCCACTTCATTCTGTGTTATTTTCTGTTTGTTGGATTTGGTTCGGTAATATTTTATCAAATATTTTTTAAAAATTTATGATCTATAGTTTTCTTAGTTTTCTCTATTATGTTAATGTTGGCTTCATAAAATATGTTGGGAAGTGTTTCCTCCTCTTCTACTTTCTGGAGGAATTCGTGTACTGTTGGTATAATTTCTTCTTTAAATGTTTGATGTAGTTCAGTATTAAAGACTTATCTTAAAGAATAGCAGAGAAATAGGAAAAGTCATCATGTGGTAAGATATTGGACAATGTAATTTTAAAAAAATGAAGTCATATTGGGTAAAGAAAAATACATTTAACTTCTCAGAAGGGGAGATTAGAGTCAGATATCAGATGGCTAAAAATGTTAAAGGCAATGCTTATGTAAGGGGAGCATGCTGTCAGGACTGTCCCCATCTGCTGGCAGACCTTCTCCTTTCAGCATCCCTTTCCTGTGAGAGATTCCTGGGCCTTGGCTGATGCCTTGTATGTTGTATCAGTGACATTAGATTATGACCAGGATAAGTGGTTGCAATTGCCTCTTCACACTTCCCAGTCCTCCCTGCTTCTGGTTACCATTAGTGGAATAAAAGTGAAATGTTCTTTCTATGCTGCATAGATGATTTAAAACCACTTTTAATTAGTGATATGGATATTGTAGACTAGTTGTTCATACTGGTCTCTCCAAGTTCTGAAAATACTCTTTTAAGGAAGTAACAGTTCATGTGGTCATAAGCAGCTTGAGTTCTTCTCTTTTGAGGTTCTGATGTCAGGCTAGTCTTAGACAAAACATTCCCTGAATTACTAGAAGAATTTAACTGTAGTGCCAATTGTAAAGAGTACAACTGCTTCCTCTTCAAATGACTCAGATGTGAGGTATTCTTGAAATATTACAGATTTCACTGGCAGTTCTCCTTGTCTAGTGCTCTGGAGACTGTCACAGGACTCCAGCAAGGTTGAATGCCACAATTGTCTAACTTGTCTGACTTACCCTGTTATGGTAACCTGGCAGTGACTTCCATTGCTCTTCCACAGGTGGCAAATATCTCAGAGTAATTCAGGCAATTTGAGGTCTCCTTGAATAGCTTTCCCATGTGAACAACAGCCAGTCATAGTTTCCCAGGTATCTCTGTGAACTTTGGTAAATGACCCTCAAATAACCATGCACACTAGGCAGCAACTTTTGAGACTGTCATAAACAGATTTAATTATATGTGTGTCCAGAGACAGGGAAGGGAATGCTTGCCATCTCTGCAAACTGGTTTCAGCAGAGTGGGTTTTGGCACAGGAAGTCGCAATAGCAGTTCAAGATAGCATGGTAACAAAGCCACTTAATTCTGCTCCTTTCCTTTCCTGCTATTTGCTAGTCTAATAATATTGCTTCTAGGTTCTTTTAATCTGTAATCTGTACAGATTACAGTTTAATCTGTAAAATTAAACCTTGGGATTTTCTTCCACTCCCAGTAGGGTAAAATTCTACTCACTTCTTTGCAGCACTGCCACGAATTAGATCAAATACCTAACTTTTATCTTATTTCAACATGATTTGGCAAAAGAAGAAACTGAAAACATAGGCTCTGTATATCTCCTGAACCAGCAGCATTTGCCTAGGAAAGGTGTGAGTAGAGTCTCTTTGGCCTCTACCAGATTGTGTGGTCTCTGTGAGTCACCTCCTGATAGTTTTTGAAATTGAAGTTTATGGTTCTCTTTGTTCAGTAAAACATCTACCTTAGGATGCTAGGGAGAAAAGAGGGAACTTGGGATATCTTCTGTCTAAAAACTTTGTATGTGCTCATTTTTATTATAAACTTGTGGAAATTCTGTCATCTTGAGAGTACATTATGGTGGTAGTTGGATTCCGTTTCCTCTTCTGAGGTGCCTCTTAGATTTCAAATAATTCTTTTCTTTTGGAATTGGCCAGCAGCTGTGATGAGAGATTGCTTAGAGACATAGCCTTTAGATCTCAAGCTTTTCACTTGAAACAGGTCAAGTTATTTTCATTTGTCCAGATGCTGTTGTTGCAGACGCCATTCTGTAGCTGAGAAAATTGCTCCTGGGAGAATAATTCCAGGTTATCTCCCACAGTCTGCAAGGCCAGGAGAAAACAAAGGAAAAATGTATGGAGCTCTCCTTGCCAAATAGCAGAAGATAAACCTTTCTTCTCTGGAAAGAAAAAGAGTCTCTAGGAGAGAGATCCAAGATGGCCGATTAACAACAGCTCAGGATTGTAGCTCCCAGTGAAAGCGCAGAGAGCGAGTGGACGCCGCACTTTCAGACGAATTTTTGTTGCCCACAGACTAGGAGATTCCCGGCGGAGGAGCC